>JAPYZO010014108.1:0-10218 GCA_030522905.1 Torymus flavipes
TTTTCTCAGCATTTCATTAATAAAAATTTTCCCATTACTCACATTGTCGATCGTTTCTTGATTAAGCCCCGAGAGATTTACATCTCGAGTGCTAAAGCGTTCTTTACATCCGAATGCCCCCCACGTTCACCTCTTAACAAACAACCCAAACGAACGTTTTATCATCGCGAAAACCCCGTACAGCAGCGATAATAAACTTTCCCATCCTACCCCCCCGAAAAGGAAAATCTCTCCTATAGCTCTTTCTCTCTCTCTCTCTCTCTCTCTCGGAGAAACGGCGATTTCGAGCGTACTTACCAACCCGATAACTCGCTTACCTCGCTGAATTGTGGGATTTTCGCGCGGGTCGCTAATCAGATCTCTCCGAGGTCGGCGAGTCCACGAGAGAGAGAGAAACTGTTCTGAATTTCCGCCGCGCAAACTCGGAAAACTGCGCGTTCGTTCGAACGGATCGCGGCGTAATTGACGCCGATAGCGCTGCTCTCTTGCTCTCTAATCCATTAGGTGGTAGGAGAGGTAATATTTTATCTCACGGTGTGGAAGATCGATGGGAGGGTAACGAGAGAGATAGTTTCGGATTTTATTTATCATGCGGTTTGAGAGAATTCGAAAAACCTGATACAAGATAGCTTAATTAACTTTAAGTGCGTATAGGGGTATATAGTCTCGATTACATTACAATGTTATCGCTCCGGTGTCGTGGCGTTCTAGAAAAGCGCTGCTCATGATGATTAGTTTAAAGTAGCGTAAGCATGTTAATTAAAAGACAGCTCTCGCGTTTGCTCTCTCGTTCGTTTACTTTCTTTCTTTCTTTTTTTTACATCAGCTCTCCGCGGGGTCACGTTAGAGGCAATCCAATTAATTAGGGAGAACTAATTAATTTCGTTTGTTGTACCCGGCGAATTTGCACTCCGCGTCCCGTCAATTTTGTTAATTTGGTTGCTGCACTGATGCGCACTGCTGCGAAATTATCTCTAAAAATGTAAAATTTTTATATACTTTCGGATAATTAAATCCACTTAGTCATGTATATGTGCTCGGGCACTGAAAATTCACTGTAAGTATAGATTTATATCGCGTTTGTTTCTTTTATAAACGGATAACCGCGGAGCATACTTAAATCTAACAGAAATAATTGTAAAAAATCGTATACGGCAATTTTGTTAAATAATTCAAGTACACCTCAGAACCATAACTATACCATAAAAACATTACAATTCTGACCTTCAAATACCACAATCTTTAACAATTAATCCTCGAGCCTCCGCCACGCCACCTCGCCCCCTCAACAATCGAACCGACCCTAGACATCGAAAAAACCTCGTACCTCACGTCTGCATTTTTTCCTCTCTCTCTCTCGACCGTGCGCCGTCGGCAACGTGCCGTGAAAGGCAAGCCAGCGGTTCTGTTCGTTTTCTCAGTAGACGCGCGCGTGCTCGCGGCCCTCTTGACTGGTTTCCTCCCTCCCGTGTACACTACTCGAGACAAAGGGAGAAGAAGAAGAAGAAGTAGAATAAAAAGTAGCTCTCGGTCACGACCGTATATACCGGCTAATTCCTCCGCACCCATCCCGCGGCGATGGCCAATCTTATTAGAATATACACGCGACGTTTTTCTTTCTTGGGATTCGCCGAGGTAGCGATGAGGTCAAGAGCGGATGAGATTTTTTTCTTCTTTTTTCTTTTTTTTTTTTAGGGGGGAATTGAAAACGAGGGTTAGATTACGTTGGGGAACGCAGGAGAGAGCGTGAAAATGTTAGTTTGGGGGGAGTTTGGCTGCGGTGATGGGGAAAGCTTATGTGCGACGAGACGATTCTGGAACTTTCGATGCGCATCGGATTCTCTAATTTCGGGGAGGAGAGGAGCTTCGAAGTTTTAGATCGTTACATTGTTTATAAGGTTTCGCAAACTTCGCGTCGGACGAAAGTTTGCCGGCTGCGAGGTTGGTGAAGTTAAACGTCTCGGTGTGGGTTTTATAGTTTTATTTTGGAAAACATGTGGTTAAAAGCGAATATATTGATCAGTGGTGCTTTTTTTTTAATTGTAAATGATATATACGTATAAAATAAGATAATTTCTGATTTAGAACTGGCTAATATTTGTGTAGAATTATCTATATACGAAGAAATGTTTAGTTGTTATATTGAAAAATATCTTCAATTGTCAAAAAGATAACAAAATCGTAAATTTTTCTCCCATTTCTGAAACTATTTTTGAACATTTTATGGCGACTTGACTGAAATCGCTGGAAAATGGCTAGAAAATTTTAGAAAAATTATTTCACAAATGGAAGAAAATGAATGGGGAATTTCGTGCAGATATGTTTCTGACTACCAGCGCCCGTGGCAACTATAGCGGTGAATGTAAAATTGTGTTCCGTGCCATGTTCCGTACCTTGCTTAGGCTGTGTCTACATAAGCGTTCCAGCGTGCCAGTTTTTGTTGGAACACGTATCTGTGATTCTTGGAGCACATATATCTGCGGCATTCAACTGACTGGTTGATTGAGTTGATTCTTTTAGGTAACGTTATAGATTCTAATGTTACAGAATCAACCAATCAGTTGAATGCCGCAGATAGCGGAGAGCACGGAGTAGGGCACGGAACATGGCACAAAACACAACTGTACATTCACCGCAAGGTATAGGTAAATATATGGTAGTGGAGTTGTGGAGTAGAAAATTATATCAAATGATGTCTGTTACTTGAATATTCGAAACTTCGATCAAATATTCTTCTAAATTTCACTCTTATTCACCTATAGCGCTTTAATTATTCAATTTAATGTTATAATAGTTATTTTAAAATAAATTATCGAATGTTCATGCGATCTTATTTTATTGGCAAACCCAATTCGACGAAAATATCAATCCGAATATTTAATCAAATAATTTTCATTGACGGATTGAACTTTTAGCATATATTTGAAATATTCATCGCTTTCATAAAGGAAGGATTACATCCGATATAATATTGACTTTAAATTATCAATACGAATGTAGATAAAATTATAAATGTTTTCTCACCGTAAAAAAGTATGAAAGATATAAAACATCGCGATTTTATTTTTCCATTTCATTCAAACGCATTCCAATATTTGCATAACAGAAACACGGAGACCTAACTAAAACTGAAACCTTTGACATTTCCATTACAATGTATAAAGACGTAATTTTCTTTCATAATCGTAAAATCAACGTTTCATTTAATTTCGATTACTGCGGGCTTCATTTTGTATTGATGTTTTCGAGCTATTCGCGTCACTAATGAAACGTTAAAATTAAAATATATTACAAGTCAATATTGACGCCACAATGAGAAAGTATAAATTCCGATGAAAATTATAGCGCTCGCGATGATAATAATAATTTAATAATAACAACGCGCAACAAATAAATAACGACTTTTCTGGGTTGTGTCGCATCGGCAATACGATAGAAGGGCTGTATACCCGGCGACATGATTTAATTAAATAAACGAGGACGACCATACAACTTCCCGTGGCGATTATTTTGATGCCCAGAGAAACATCGACTAATATATACGTATGTCATTTTCCGCTTAATTGGCTCCCGCGTATGTTCATTTAAATTGCTCGAATATTTTAGAGTTGAGGGTCGAACAAGTGGTCAGTGCTGGTCGTTAGCGCTGGAAAAGTTCTATACGTTTTTCGATGTTTTTCGTTATAACGAAATGCATGAGAGTTTTGGAGAAAAAAAACGCATGGCTTTGAATGTGAATGTTTACTGGAAAAACCTTGTAAAATACAAGTATTTTTTTTTCAGCACTTTTCCATTTTGATAGTCGATGTTGGCCGTTTGGAAGCTTATATGGGTTTGAATAGAATATAAATACAGGTTTGATGCGCGAGGTTTAGTCGGACGGTTTTCTGAGCACTTTAGGCTTTTATGGGTCAAAACTAAAAGCGACATAGTATACCGACCAATTAATATTTACCCAGTATTGGTCTTTGCTGGTGAAAAATCATCTTTTACCGGCGTCAAAAGATATCATACTTTCGGTGTTGTTAATATTGTTTTAACGAACATTTCCAATAAAACTTGTTTTATATACTTTTGTATTTCGGGTTACTGTGTATATTTGTATGTAACGTATTGGAAATTAGTCGTTTATTGTAATTTACTTCTTTATCTAAAATTTGAATATCTTCCCCAACAATTGTACTTAGGTACTCTATTTATTGTACCTATATATACGACGGACTTGCTGTTATTATTCTAGTTTAGTTCTATTATTCTAGTATAGTTCCCAAAAAGATTTTTATCCACTATTGACTTATCAAACACAACTTCCAATTACAACCATAAACATTATATGCTGTACAACATCACGAATATTGTCTTTACTAATAATATACAAGTTGAAAAGACCATACCGATTAATGTTGTGTTAAAAAATTTTGTTGCAATACTGTTAAACTATTGCCTCAATATTGTTTCAATATTACCACAATATTGTTTTAATATCCTTAAAGTATTCAATGAAAGCATCGATTTAACAAATAATTCGTAAATGCACTCGAGCAATTAGTAAACCCAATAGGTATATCAACTGATCACACCATATATATTTAAACGTACAATCTATTACATGCACCATCTATTCATCTTCTTCCAGCGGAACGCGAGCGCTGCAACAAGACGGTGGAGATCTACGAGGACGTGTCGAGCCCGGCGGTGTCGCCCGAGACCTGGGGAAAGCCCCTCACTTGCTGGTACCGCTTCCGCGCGTTCCGCGGCACGCCGCGCGACTGGATCTTGCGCGTGCGATTCAAGAAGTTCAAGGTCGGAACGCTGGCCAACGCCACCCATTGCCTCGGCGGCTACATGCAGGTAATAATATTTTTCTCCTTTTACTTGAATGCAACGCGAAATGAGTGTAATTTCAGGCTGTTAAGTTTGCGAGATTTGCACGAATTTTTTTTATACAAACGCGTCGGTATTTGCGTGATATTTCGAGTATTTACGACTCGGAGTTGAAAGGAATTTATGTAGTAAACATTTTTCGTGCTAAATTTCATTTCGCGCGCGAGTATGACGAGAGAGAGAGAAATTGCCAGCGGAATGTAATTGTTTACTCGCTTATGAAAAAATTCCCCGAATTTTAATTCCACGGGGAAAATGTTAATTTTCGCTAAAAATTCCCAACCGACGTACAGTATAGAGGCAATTTATTTTCCTCCTAACTCCGAAAAACGTTTTCAGTCAGTTGCTATTTTGGAGAATTCTATGTGTGTGATGTGCTTTCGCAAATGAGACTGAAAGTTAATTAAAAACAAATTACGCGTACACTGTGGAAGAAATAAAAACAAAAAGCCTATATTTACTCAAACTTCCGCAATCAAAGTGCCATAAAAATCTATTATTTATCGCTCTCGTATAATGAACCGAAAATTCATTGCGGAAACCTTATAATCAAACCGATATATATTCCCGCCCGCGTTTATTGGAAAAATAACACGCGGCAGTAGTACATAACCTGTCATCGATGTTTTACAAACGAGTACGAAAATACACGCGACCGCGGCTCTTTAACTTAATCATCATCGCGACATTTATACACATCGGTATATTTATTCGTTTTCACACCTATATACACGAAAAACAAAGGTCGAGCGTGTACCTATATACGTATTATAAATAACCGCATACCAGCCGCGAATTCGTTCGCCACGTCGCGAAAAATAATATCAATTTTATATATTATTACACGTCGGATTTCAAGCGCTCTTATAAATAATTAAAAATGCGAAATTTCCCCTTTCACAAGCTGACACACACGCCCATACGCAGAGTGACGTGTGTGTGTATATACCTACTCATTGGCCCTCTACTGTAATCGGGGCCACTCACCCTCTATATACATATATCGATTCACGCTCGCGGCTTGCCGCACGGCTAATTATTAAACGCGATGATCGATTAATTATTCGACGGCGGCGGCGCGCATGCACGCTGCTGCTACTAATCCGCGAAAAGTGTGCACTAGACTTGAGGCCAATTCCTGCTAATTAATTGGCGTGTCATTGTGGCGCGGCGGATACTCATTATCCCTCTGCGCGCGCACAATGCGAAGAGCGAGCGAGGAGAGGGGGATAATGAGCCGGCGCGTTTTTGCCGACGCGAGAGAGAGAGAGAGAGCTTTGTTCCCGAGGACGAGGGACTTTTTCGTAAACGAGTTTGCTAGCTCTCGGTGGGCGTGTGTGTGTGAGAGAGAATGAGTGGGCTGGGAGGAAAAAATGTAGGGGGTGATTTAGTTGTAAAAGAGTAATCTGCGGATGAGAAGAAGAAGAAGAAAAAAATGGGAATTTATTTGCCCTGATGTGCTGCTGCTGCAGCAGCTCGCTGTACACTGGGTTGTATATTTTCTGCTGCGGAATTATTAACTGGATTTCTTTGGCTGTAAAATTTACCGACTTCGTATATTTCGGTGGGAAATTTTGTGCTTTGGGTGTGAATAATCTATATATAGTTGGAGAATATTGATTGAAAAATTAATAATAGTTCTATTATGAAGATTTCTTCACTGAAAATATGATAAGGTAGATTTTATTTTTTCTTCGATAAAATATCGATAAAAAGAAAGTTGAAAATTATTAAAGAAAGTTTACCCTTATATATCACGTAATTGATTAAGTTTCTTAAAGAAGCAATTTGTTTACCATCAGCTTCTAGCACTCATTATGCTCTCCCGCATACCGAGAAAACTTTATCGAGGAACAAAGGCATGACTGCGCGATTTCTCACAACGAAACGAAACCCAAAATCACAATTACCTTTTGAACCCTCCCAGATATATATATATATAATCCTCCTTTTTCCCTCCGAGCTCTCGCGCGCAAAAAGCTATTTAATCAATCAGGCCGATTTCGCGCGCGTCACCGTGACGCGACGGCTTTTTTTTCGCGATCCATCATTCCCCGGTGCGCGGGGCAATAAAAAAAGAGAGGCGCGCGTTGACGAACGCGCGGAGACCGGGAAATCTTGGACCTTTCGTGTTGGCATAACGTGTTTATTTTTTTCAGGGCGGATGTGTGATTGAAATTTAGTATGATGAAGAGAGCTGCGCACCGGGGGGTGAATTATGACTTGTAAAGTTCGTCGTTACGATGATTTTGCGCTGCTGCTGCGAGGATTACATGGACGGATATTTTTTCTGTACTTTTATTATGATTAAATAATGAATATGAAGGTTTCGACGCGTCTATAAATAAAACTAATAGAAAAATGGTAATCCAAAAAGGGCTGATGTTTCTTTTTTTTTGTTCGATCGTGCTAAAAAGCCAAAAACTGCCCTCTACTAAAATCCGGGAAAAAGCGCATCATTCTATTTTTACCTCTTCGACGCATCCTTCATCCGCTCACTCGATGGAGACTTTGTTTCAGCCGGCACTAAAAACCATCTGCGGAAACCCGTAAAATTTTTCGGCAAAACGTAAAAAAAAAACTATCCCTATACGCGTCCATATAAAGGCATCTATAGAGGTGAAAGCTGCAAGCAAACATACTACACTGTATTTCGAGTCGTCAACCTAAAACCAAAAACCCGTAACATCGCGCTGATGCCATCGCTCGCCATCCATTTTCAAGCACTACTCCGTCTAATTTTCCGCTATCGACCTATCATTCAAAGTATCTTATGATTCTTCCTTGTAATTATAGTCTCTGAAGTAAAATAAAAGTTATAATTACCTTCTTTCTGTATGAAATAACTATAATCGCATCAAAGAAACCCAGTACCTTTGCACTTACTCCTTCATCCCGCGCATTCCTCTTGTACCCCGACAAGTATATAATATCATCTTCAGCCATCTTACCAAACCAGTAAATTTTTTCATAAATCCATATTAGTATATAACCAACTTCCCAGCTCTCATAAAACCTCTTTCTCTCACTATATATATAGAACGTCTCGTTCTCTCCCAGCGTCTGCGCACCGTAAAAGTCGCCGGAATCGTAATTTCGTCTGGGCGCGCTGCTGCAGCTGCTGCGGATGATTAATGACGCGCGCTGCCGACGCCCCCGCGCGCGCGCGCGCGTGTGCGATTAAACACACGCACGCGCGCGCGGGCGCTGAATTAATCAAGACTCGCGCGAAAGTAGTGTGTCGGTGCGCATGTGTGTGGTGTAGTTTTAATCCTAATGGCTGCATGGGGTTGTTGTTGTTAAGAAGGAGGGAGTTTTTATTTGTTTTTAATTCTTGGGTGAAATCGGATTGGTCTATCGCGAAAATATGAAAACTGGATGCTGTTGCGCATATGGGGAACAAAATTGCATACAAAATTAATATTTACTAATTAAAGACTAACTTTAAATATATGAAAAATTAAATTTATTTTATCTTATAATTTTTGGTAAATTTACACTACACATTCATGTACCTCTTTTTTTGGCAGTGACCAACAATGAAGATATTATTATTATTATTATTATTATTATTATTATTATTATTATTATTATTATTATTTAAAAAATTAAGTAAAGTATCAGGTATAGGTATAGTAAAGTGTAGTTAAAAGTTTACTAGATTTTAGTGTACACTAAATTTTTAAATAACTGTATAGAAATGATTTTCAATGCTAAGAATGAAAGATGAATAAGAATTTTTTAGATGGGCTGAATAAAATGGAAGAAGACATATTAGTTTTACATATTTTAGTTTTGACAAGATGTCTCATCATTCTTTGCTAATTTATGAAAACTTATTGGATATTCGCTCAATCGCAATTATGCCAACTTATTTTCGATTACATCCTCGTACTCGAGATGCGCCGCTACCTTTTGCAGGATCGGTTATATGTTAAAGAACGGCACGGAGCTGTCCTCTACGTCGATTCTCTCACTTCGCATGCGTTCGACTTCTTCACGGCAGTCCTGGTCGAATTTCGAGTATTTCCTCAAAGTGGTTGACTTAATGCTTCTCGTTTATTTTCGCGCCACTGTAGATCAGCTGTTTCACCAAGTTGTAATCGCCGTTTAGCGAGGCTTTCCACAGTGCAGAAGTCAACTCCTCGATTTTTCCTCCTGCCACCGCAAAAAGTACTTACAGAAAGATTCAAAGAGTACCTGTCGACTACAACGTCTGTCTTTTGACTGAACTCGTCTGTACTCCTACGGCCCTATATATACCCAGATTGATTTATGTGGCCCATAGGATAGGAGGACCTCAGGTACGCATCACGCGCCCGTTTCGGTTTCCCTAATGGGGGAATGTGGACAAATTTCTCTCAGATGCGTCAATGTTACGGGATTTCTATAAGTAGCTAAGTACAATAGCGTCGAAACATTTTAATCATTTTCGGTTTTAGGGGTATATGATGTTTGACCAGAAAAAAATCTTAAAATTTATGACCTTCAATGTGAAAGTCTGAGTACATGAGTGGATCAAACCTTTAGGAGGTTCATGCGTCAGAGTAAGGACTGGATAATTGAATAGAAACTATTAGAAGTTTTTCATTGTTATTAAATATCTCATTTCGAAAAATTTGAAAAACTACTTAAAATGTAACTTGAATCTTACACGAAATCTCTAATCGCAGTAAAGCACAATTCATACATACATTTTACAAATAAACGAGCGCATTAATTCGCATTCAAAATTGTACATAGCATTTGCTAAAGATACCGCAATGAATAGAATTGTATACAATACGATTTTAATCGGACAACGGCAACATAATTTATGTTTCACCCCACGGACGAAATATATATATACATTCGAAAACACAATCGAAATCACCGATAGATAACGGTTAACAGCGACAAAGCCTAACCATCTTATGTCAAAGTGGAACTTCCAGTCTTGTCAACACGCGCGAAAACGCTTCCACTGCGATTCAGCCGCTCGCACGATCATCAGGCAGCCGCGAGACCTGATTAAGTAGTAAGACGCGGACCGCAAGCTCTTTGGCCGGGCGCGCCGCAGCTCGTTAATATTAACGAGACGATGCCGCCGCCACGGTGGAGGCGCATCTGCGCAAACGCGCTACGGGATACTTATACAGGAGGGAGAGGGGACGAATTGAGGCGTGTGTGTGTTTAGGGCGCAGGTGGGTGTATGGCGAAGGTGACTTGTTAATGCTCGTTTTAGGGTACGGGGTGTGGGGGTAGGAAAATTCTGTCTATAGTGTATAGAGAAAAGGGATTAATTGTTTAATAACTGTGCGATTTTTTTAGTCCTTGCAGGGGAAATATATTTCC
>JAPYZO010014109.1:0-11010 GCA_030522905.1 Torymus flavipes
TCGTCGATGTTCGTGTATAGGCAGGTCGTATGTATTAACAACCGCCTCCGCTCGACAACAATGCCCCAGGAGAGTCGAAAACACAGCGCATTGTGCGCACGCGACACACGTCCGACGGATCGTGTCTCGAGGATCATCGATCACTGGTCGAGATATGTTGGTACCGAGAGAGAGAGAGAGAGAGAGCGAAAATTCATTAGGCTACTTATCCATCAATCACTATTAGGGAATCGCGCAGGACGCTTTACACGGTCGAGCGTTTTGTTTTGACTGCTCGCGCTGCACGGTGTATATAGGAGTCGGTGGGCAGAGGATCTTCGCGCCTGCGTTAATCGCTTGTATATACCGATGGAAAATCAATTTTGAAGAATGGCTGTGGCTGAGAGACTCGGACAGTTTACATTAAACAACGATTCATTAATAATGGTATTTTAGGGGAACAGAGGCCGCCGATATCTTTTGTGTATCGCCTTGCGTAATAGCCGGGATACACAGGAATCCTCCCGCAAGCTGCGAGACCGAGATGAGGCAAGTTTATTGGTATTTTATCGATTTTCAATAGGTGTTATTGAAAAATTTTTTTTCGAACCTTTATATACAGTGTCAGGGTATATCGTCTATATGGGATCTACAAATGATGCGATTCGACGAATGAATTCAAATATTTTAATTACTTCCTATCGCGTGTACGCACAATGGTGTATCTATTACGTATTATATTCATTAATCTGACTGTTAATTTTTCTCGGGAATAATAAACACTTTGTAAACTGTCAGAGCAAACTTCGTCTTTCATTACAAATGCCTGCGACAGACAAAGAAAGACGCGCGTCCCCTTTGATGTTATAAAAAAATCATCTTTTTATTAACAAAGATATATATACGGAGCGCGCGTGTATTAACAGATGTTCTACTTAGAAGTATATTTCGCGAACCAAGTGTGCGAGTGTGTATGTGTGTCTCGCAGGCGCGCGCTCACGTCTCCGCGGGCGTGCAGCACTGAGTAAGCGAATCTCACGGTTGATGGACTTAACTTAGCTGCGCTATTACGCCTGCGAATATCGCGCGTTTGCTATTGTACCTGGATTGGATCCAAGTCCATTCCCTCGCCTGTCGCGGCATTTCTCGGCGCGCTTTTGCCCGACGCAGTCGCCCGTCACACGAACTCACACACACATGTGTATGTAAAATTGCCCCAAAATATATTATGCTCATTGCAAAACATTATTGCGGCACTTTGTGACAATATTTTAATTGCATTTAATGTCGCGCACGAGAGGGAGAGGTAGAGAGTGAGCGACGTATATACCATATATCTCGCGCGCAAAGGAACGGGCATTTGTAACGCGTGAGCGTAGGTATACTGTAGTATACTTTTATCCGCGGAGTTTTCGAATGAAAAATTTCTGGCGATTTTTAATGCTAATGTATATGGTTGTTGTTTTTGGCTTTTTATGTTTATGCGTTGTTTATTTGATGCCGTACACGAGAATGGAAATGTGTTAAAAATCGGGGATTATCTGGTCTGTTATATATATGAATTTCGCGTTTCTAGTTAACTCTCTTGTTTATTTCCATGGCGAGGATCCAATGCCGATACGTCCTTCTGCCAAACTCGTAGGCTAATTTTCCGCCTCTTGGATTGCGCCATTTGTTGGAGTGTAGGTCAAAGTAGACGTTTAAAGATGCATTTCGAGCCTCGTGTGAAACGTACGCGGACAGAGAAAAATTAAACAATTAAGTGGTCATATTAGTTGCATTGATAAATAATTTTTCTATAAATAAATGCACTTCAAGTATTTCGTTTCCAACAAAATTGAATACTCAGCGTTGCGTAAAATCAAACTTTAGAAAAAAGACTTTTTTTAACCGACATTTCAACTTCCCAAAAACTGAAACGAATCAAAAATGTTCAACAAAGCGAAATAATATCTTCCGAAGAAATCCGTTTTATAAACCCGCGCGTTGACGCACGAATCTAAGCGAGATAAATGTATTTCTCGTGCACACATTTATACCGTACACGCGCAAAAGGACTGCGTGCACGAACCATTACACCGGCCACGTTTCTTCGTCGCTCAGCTATACACAGCTCTACTCGCACAAAGTTCAGGCCGCGGATGGCCAGCGGCGCGACCGCCGCAACACAATGGCGAGCGCGAACCACATATAGACACACACGTCGAAGAAACCAACGCTCACCCTTGCAATCGGAAACTTCACGGGCGACCTCACACACACACACATACGTGGTTTGCAGAGCCGCAGGGCAACTTTGTCTTCTTTTTTTCACGGGGATCGTGGAATAATCGACCAAAATGCGCCACGATTGGGCCCTTTTTCGCCGAACCGAGAATTAGCCTTTATGCAGCCAAAACTGAAGCGCGACGAATGGCTGACGCAACGCGTCAGAATGCGTATAAAGGAGACGGGGACAAATGGCGCGGCTGACCTTCGGCTTTTAACTCCGAGCCGAGAGTTTAACCATTATAAGGGTTACGCGTTTATGCAAAGTATACACACACACGTATAGGAAGCGCCGTGTCGAGAAAATCGGAGCGCACTTTGCGCGCGGGCGGTTGTATACCTGCTCTCGGCCTTGAAATTCGCAATGCTGCGGCGAGAGAGCGAGTTTTCGGTAATGGAGAAGCTGCCGTCGGCCGACGGATATACATGCGCGCAGCCCTTGCCGGCTGGCTCCGAAAAGGAGAGCACACCGAGCTGATGCGGGGTTTTGTGTGTATCTCGCGCTCTGATTTACGGCCGAAAGGGCAGGCAGGGCTAGCTCTGCTCCTGTCTCAAAGGCTTGGGTTTAGCTTTTGGCTGCCCAGCGGCCAATTTTCGCCTTTCTTTCTTTTATTCTTCTGGTTCGGTTTCTCTCTGTCTTGGGGGCACAAGAATACGCAAATTGCGAGGAGTCAAGGTCGCTCCGGTTTCCCCGTTTCCTAGTCGAAGGGGGTTCGACGCCTCGGTCGTCCGGTTACCTGACTCAGTTGCAAGTGCAGCGCGTTCGCGAGTGGTCCAGAAAAGATCTAGAGCAGGAGTTTCGCACGCGATTTCTGTGAGTCGGATAAGACTAGTTTTTTGTAGCTATACGTGATGGAGCGGCTTTGATAAAGGCGTGAAGAGGTAGCGGCGACGATGGAGGAAGGAGTTTGTTTAGGAGTGTGGACGTCAAGTACGTATAACTTGTGCAAGTGGTTGGTTGACATTGACGGTCTGCTTTTGATAGCGTTCTGTGTGGATATATATCGGACTGGTTTGCTTAGATAGTGGTGTGATTTGGAGGAAAAAATACGGCGGCATGGGCTGTTTAAGCGCTGTGATGTACGAGGCGATGAGAGAACGTGAGAGATATGGCTGGGGTATCAGTGCTACTTGAAAAAGCGTATGTTATGCGAGTGGTTTCCGAATTGCCTTTTTATGCTAGGAGTGGGATGCATTTGGAGTAATTTATGGCCGTGATGGACTAATGTAGTTTGTGGAGTACGTGTCTATTAACGTGTGATAGTTTTAGGTCATTTTACTTGGTGTATGGAAATGGAATATTGCATTTGATGTGTGAAAAATATTAATTGTATGAGATCAAATGTTAACGGGGATAGTTAACGGAAGGATAAATAAAAGTTAATGACGAAAGAAAAGAAAACAATTTTTTACAAAGATAAACGTATAAATCGTGTGCAAAATAGTTTCACGGTGTTTATAACAAGATTTCGAATGATTAAATAATTTTAGTATGTAAGTAATATTATTGGAAAATATTTTAAAATAAAATTAATTTTTAATAATAAAAACAAAATATATTTTACTATAATTTCAAAGAAAGAACTAATATGGTTCTTGATAATATTTTAAACAACATGAGAATTAAATAATTAATTTATTGTTCATGTAACAAAAGATGGTCAAATACAATAACTAAAAAGAATTTTTTTTCTCTTACGCAGAAAATGATATAATAAATATTTCTTAATCAATGCAATAACATTTTTTGTGATCGTGCGATATCAAATGTATTAATATGTAACGTAGGAAATTGTATTGTTAAAATGAAATTAGTGAATCGTAAACCAGTTATTTCATAAGCTCTTTTCTGTAAATTTATTGCCGCATAAAGGCATAAATCAAATTACGCCCTTTGTCCTCTACAGTAGTTTAGTCACGGGATGTCCAAAGTATTATCGAACAATAATTGCAATAAAAATACCAGCAAAAATGGAGATATCAACAAGTTAACAAAGTTTCTCACGCAATTTTCAAATAAAATTAAAAACATTTGAATTTATTTAATAATACTACTATTTTCCTTTCAATTCTTAATTCATTAAAAAAACCAATAACTATCTAACACATATAAATTATTATAACGAAAACGATATGAAAACTACATTAATATTTATGCAATACTTATATTTATTGCCTATTAAATAAAAAAGACGACTTTAATATGATTAACGATCTTCCATATTATAATTTATGATAAGCAGATATTTATAAAGATAAAAAATGAACTTTGCATAAATATTGACTAAATAGAGATGAGAAAATTAATCTACCTTACATTTTCATGCAAGAATCGCTAACTACGCACATGTACACTATAATTTTAATTAACGTTTTCACACATTATTTTTTCAAAGACTGTAATATTTCTCATTTACCTTATCATACGATTTTCACATTATTAATTCATTAATTAAGCAACTTCATAGTTTTTGCGCCATCTCTTAATTTAAATATTTCGATAATTAACTTTTTATTAGTGCATCATTAATTTCAAAATCAAACGCGAATAAAACAATAATAAAACCGTCAAAAAACAAAAATTTGCACTACATAAAAACTAAAAATAAAATAGCTAAATTTTATAGTTAATATTCCACATTTGCATCAACAAATAAGCGTTAAAATCGTACAAAAACTATGCACTCCGTGGACCGACGGATGCTGGATCGTATAATACGCTCCCCATAATGGCGGCGCGCTCGCTCTCTCAGCAGCCGTCGGCCGTCGGACATGGCGCGAGCGAGCCGTCGGGCGACTCCCCACTCGCTCGCCTGCCACTCGCGGAAAATATTTCCGTTCGTCGAATTCAACTGAAAAATTGATACATTTCAGCGGTCGCGGCTCGTTAAAACGACGGACGACGCGCTGGCAACACTCGCGTGCAAGCGCAGCCCTACGGCTTCTATTAATAAATGCCGGGCGCGGCGCGTAATGTCTATTTTTGTCACACTTCACTCGCGAGAGAGTTGCGTTCACGCGCACGCACAGCCTCTCTCTCTCTCCGTACGTGCGTAGCGAGCGCGCGCCTTTCTCTATCTCCGCGTCCGTCTCGAGGCGCGAATTTTTTGTGCGATTAAATAAGGTAAATCGCGCCGAGTGTCGGGAAATCTGAGGTTGAAGATATGCGCGTTTGCGGTTTTTCTATAAGTGATTGGCCGATTGGCGACTGGTAGCACGGATCGAGAGAGGTTTATTTCGTCGGGTTTAATGGTCGACTTGGGCCGCGAGAAAAATTGTAGTGGTTTTTTGTACGGCTTTTTGTGCGGTATTGCTTTATTTAAAATGGATGTAATATGGTGACTAGCTGAATCCAGTAAATGGTGTATCGTGTTTGCTATTGATTTCGTTGCGAAAGGATTTGAAACCCTTGTGTTAGAACATAAAAAGGAAATTTAGCTATTTAATTTAGCTATTTAATCGGCTCAAGAAACTGTTATTAAAATTTTACGTTTATAAAATATTTACAAAGATTTTTATCGTTGGTAGAATACCAGAATACCAATATTTTGTATATAACAAATGTAATGTCTCTAATAACTATTGTTTTTATAGTAAAGCATGGTTTAGCGCTATCGTAAGCCAACTTTCATCAATTCAAACTATATTTGAAGGAAATTTATTTTAATTTATTCAAATATACAAAAAATATTTTTCTCAAAATGAGTAATTCTATATATTTGAACATCCTCTACTCTATATCCTTATACACTTTATACTCCTATAATAAGGTACGCCAACACCAAAGAGAACAAAATATGCAACCTCCACAAGATCGTCAAAGATGGCATATCTGTTATAGTTTTACACACTTTTTGCGCAACAAAAAAATTTCCCTCGTTGATGGTTCTATCAAGCTCAAACGTTTTCATCGACGATCGCGCTGAAAAACCGTGTTCCTTAAAGAGACGCGACGATCAAAAAGGAGAAAGTATATACTTATTACGCTTAAAAAGGCAATACCCGGCGAGCGCACACGTCCCTTCAATATATACCGCACATGAACGCGCACTCGCAAAGGAATCGCTCTCTAGTGTCCGAGAGAGAGGGAGAGAAAGAGAGATGGAAATTTCCATGCCAACCGATGATCTCACCCTTATCCTCTTTAAGCTTTATTGCCATCGATTACGATCGCAATCTGCGAATTATCTCGTTCCGGTATTTTACATATAAACACCAGTATTAGAACAAAATCGACGACGGATGTATATATGTATGCGAGTAGCTATATTCCGGACCGGGGAGATATAAGTAGTTCGTGTACGCGCAGGTGCGACGACGTGCTATGAGAGAGAAAAAAGAATGCAAAACGTGCGAATAATTGACGTGACGCGGCGCGAGCGGTTATGTGCGTATATACGCCTGCGTGTGCAACCTTTACTTTTGCGCTCTTCTCGCGCCGCGTGCTATGTAATCAGTCGATAACTCAATAAAGGCCTTCCTCCGTCGATTTTGACGAGTGAAGACACTCGGGGCTGATGGAACGTTTATATAAATGAAGAGTTGGCTTGCATTAATGAAGTAATTGTATACGGGAAAAAGTTTATAGTTGTCTTTTGACGGTGTCGAAGCCAAATGGAGTGACATTATGCCGTAATTACGTGTCGTGTGGCTCATAATACCAAATGAGCTCAACGTTCTAATATTTTTTTATGGTTTTAAAAATTTAGAATATTTTTATATCCAACTATTTAATACAAAATTGCGTTAAGGCTCTTTTCACTAAACTAAAAACAAAAGAATCGAATAATAAAACAGACACAATTTAAATATGTTGCTCTAAATTGCGACTCCATGGAGTCACAGTCTTCGATTTCTGTAAACTCTTGTGAATTATTTCCATACCGTAAATGTTTGATGGACTTGGAGAGAACGAATGACATATCGCTGACTCACAAAGCCGTTCGTCGGAATTCCGACAAACCAAATAAGTAACTCATATTTAGTAAATGGGCAACCGATTGAGAAATCGATCGAGGCGAACGCGCCAGCCCTTTTTCAACGAATCATTCTTGAATTTTTCAAGAGTCCGATTCTCCCACGTCGATAGCACCTCGCGCTTCCACACACACACATAAACACACATCCACGCATACACATTCACAACTCTCTCCGCCATTCTACCTTTCAGCGGCGTGCTCGCTAGCGCGAACGCGAGGCTTGCGTTTTTCTGGCCTTAAAAAATGCCCCGACATTTATTAAGGCCGCACTACCGCACCACTGCGCATATACGCTCTTTCTCTCTCTCTCTCGTTGTGTTTCGACGGAACGGCGCCGCGACACTGCTACTGCTGCTGTCGTCGTTCGCGTGCGTTATATACGAAAAGTGAAATATTCCCGTCGTATTTTCCTACGCTCGCGCAAGCTCGCGACAAATGAGTCTTGCTGCTCGTGACAGCCGTGTGCGCGCGAGCGCGTGCGAGAGTCGAAAATAGCGCGCGCGAATTCGGCGCCTTTTTTTCCTCCTTCGCGCGCGCATATCAATCGGCACGTGTGTGCATATATAAATGTTTGTGTGTGCGAGCGAGAGAGAGAGAGGGAGTTTGTTTTATCATTTTCCAATGTCGATGAATCAAACATTACCCCGGTTTCGGATGGACGAGAGTGAGCGATGCAAATGGCCGAGTCGTTTCGGTGCCTTCTAGCCGGCGCTTTTGTTTTGGAAGATTCAACAACTTACTTTGTCCACGTGCGCATTGGATGTCACGCTCATTTGACTTTCGATGGGTTGGGTTATCTGTCTGATCGTATAGAAAGTGCGAATCAATTTTTATTTTACTCTGATTTTAGCTCATGTATTGCGAAGAAACGAATTCTCTTCTATTTTTATCCATAAAATATAATAACAAGTATAATAAAGTATAATTTCAAGTAATAAATGAGATTACGATTAAATTTGAAAAAATTACTAAAAGAAAAATAAAATAAAATTTATTTATACGAATTTAAAAGTGAATATCAAGGAATTTCATATATTTTCAAAACCTACCCTTTCACAGAAATCACCTGACATTTCATAGAAAACTGAGCAAGTACCAAAATAAGTAATAAAATTTAATTAAATCCATATACAGGGCTTATCGTTCGAGAATGCATTTTCCCCTCGCGTATATCCATCCCGTGCACCACACTTATACCCGCAATCAGGCGGCGATATTGCCCGAGTCCTTTCCCCTTGGCTTTTCGCTCGTCGAGTATCATCTCCGAGAGCCTATTAAACCCCTAACCGTCCGCGGCTCGCCGCTTCCACCGCCGACGCGCGCGCGCACGTAACTACCGATCTAAGTACGTACTAACTGCCGGTTATCGTCCTCACTCTCGACGGCGCTCGGCATTAATCATCGAAAAAACATCTCTCCCTACTACTATACGCTGCTATCGACCTGGGCAGAAATTCTCGCAAACAGAAGTAAAAGCCAGCAGCAGCAGCAGCAGCCGGAGTATAAGAAGTAGCCGCGGGAGAGAGCTTCTCCTCGCTTGTTAAGACAGCGACACTCGAGATAGCAGAGAGAGGCGCACAGCAAAAGGAGCAGCGCGAGATGCTGCACGAGAGGAGAAAAGTTGCGCGGCAGGTCGTACTACACGTCTCTCGTACGCGCGTGAGTGCTATCGTCGTCGTCCCTGGCTGCTGCTGCTGCGCATGCAATTTTGCAAGGGGGAAGAGAGGACGCGAAGTAACAAGACGCGGGAATAATATGTTCCGCGTGCAGGCCGCTGCGCGACACGCCAACGTGCGCGCCTGAGTCGAGAGGTATATAAAGACAAGTCCAAGAGGTATATATGCAGGTATATGCGTGTGTTGCGGATTTAGAAGAGGACACGCGACGTTGATTTGTTATTCGACAATCGGAAGGTTGCACGTATGCGAATATACATATATATGTGTGTGTGATGGTATAAGAGTTCGGGAGGATGGATTGCCCGAGTCTGGTGCACGTATCCGCGCGGGCGCGAAGATTGATTTCGTTCTGGATTCGCAGCGATGGTTGTCGCCCGCTATGTTTATTACGAGGAGGGAGGAGAAGGGATTGTTAATTCTCAATTTGGGACGAGATTAATCAATTTTTACTTTTGCCACATGTTGTTCGTCTAATAGCATTCTTGTTGGACACATAAACTTGTTAACATTTTCATGCGCTTTGGACGATGATGGTTATACCGATGAATCGTTGCAAAGTGTGTTTGTACGGTATATTTGTGTCTAACACGGTGTATTTTTCAGTTTTAATAAGACATGAAAGATATGACTGTTTTTTTCGATCTAAAATGGATGAGATAATTTTACTCCAAATTAGAATATTGTAACTTATATATACTAAACCAATTATTAATTTTTTTTTTTTAAATTCATGTAAAATACTATATACGCTACTGCTAATTATAAACCTGAAATATAGCAACCAGCATGAAAAAATAACGCATATATTCTACAACGTTTCACGATTCGCTACCTCACCGCATATTTCAAAGACATACCAGCAGCATATCGCTCTTACATATATATCACTTGTAAAATAAATTAATTAAAAGCAAAAATCGAACCCGACTCTCCCAACCAATATATATATAAAATCTCGCGAAATATCCGCAGCACGCATTTCTCATCTTCTAAAAATCACTAACCATCTGCTCTCTCGTACTATACACACCTTGCTGCTACTCTGCCGCGCGTGAAATAACGCGTGCGAGCACGCACCGCTGCCTCTGGCTGGCGCGAGAGAAAAACCGCTGCTGCAAGGAAAATAAGTAGATTAAATATCCGAAAGAAAACGAAAAAGGCCACGTACACACACACACACACACAGGCGTGCATCGAGAAAGGTGAGAACGCGCACGTGTGCGTGAGCAAGCGACGGAGATAGCGCGAGGCCTGGATCCGCTCACAGCAGGTCCATGCTGTAGGACCGGTCGCTGCCACCGCCATAGTACGCCGCGGCTAGCTGGATTCTGGTCTGGCCTCTATATAGCAGGGGAAGAGATGGATCATCCATCGCGGCGGCAATGAATCATGAGAGAGAGCACTAGTCCGCCGGCGCGAGCTGTATAGATGCCCTGGCCGGCCAAGCGCGTGTACACGAGAGGGAGAGGGAGAGCAACAAAATTCAGCCGCGAGATAGAATCCGAGAGCGAGAGAGAGAGAGGCTGATAGCGTATACGAGGGTGGATATCGTAGGGTGTATGTGTGTGTAGAGGGAGGCTTCCGGAAGCCCGGCCTTCCGGCGCGACGCGGCGCGGCGTTTTTCCATTTTTCAAAAATAAAACCGACCGCAGAGAGAGAGAGAGAGAGAGCGAATGCCACTGCCGCCGGCTCATTGTTTGGTTTGTCAGCCGACTCTTTCTTTCCGTCTTTCTCTCTCTCTCGCGTCCTCAACTTCTTTTTTCCGCTCGCGCGTCTGTGCAAGGGAGAGAGGGAAGAGAAAAAGATCGCGCGGGGGAGTAGTGCGCGCGCGACCGGGAGAGTATAGCGGAATAGGGTGGAAATTGCTGAGGGGTCGCGAAAGCGTCTGTCTCTCTGTGTGTGCGAAAGCGAGAGAAAAACATTTCTCGATCCGGCAATAACTCGCCGAGTGTGTTTTTCGGATCGTCGATGCGTCATTTTTTTGCGGATGCCGCCGACGAGAGAGTCTGTTGTGCGTTCGTGTACATTACGCACACACCTATATACGCGGAGGGAGGTTTCGCGCAGGCCTATAAGATTATTCGCGTGTATATATGTATACATAG
>JAPYZO010014117.1:0-12825 GCA_030522905.1 Torymus flavipes
CTCCACAGAACCCAAAAAATGTTGTGTGGTAGGTGTGCCCCAAAAAAATTTTTATTTTTTTTTGCGTCCGTTTTTGGCGTTTTTATTTTGAGAATTGCATATATAGTAGGGCATACCCAGAAACAAGAATCATGCTTCTATTAACCCCCTTCCTGTCCGTTATGTACAGTATTATATATTATTTTTTTTTTTTCAAAAATTCTATCTGGCGCGATTTGACAAAAAAGGTTTAGCGGAGGTGGTAGATTTCTGAATACTTGATTTTTAAAAAAATTATCCAATCAACTTTGGCAGAAAATCCAAATTTGGAGAAGCATTTTCAAATTTCAAAAATTTATTTCTCGAAAATCTGGACTGCAGAAATGATAAATAAAATATATGTTATACTTTTTAGAGAAAATTTTTGTAAGTGGTGGAAGGCATTCAAAAAACTTAAAAACGGCATTTTTGTCCATTTATACAGGTTTTCTCCTCACCAAACACTACTAAACATAACAAAATTTTCTCCAGTAGTTTTTTATAAAAACAACAAGATTTTCATTGAGAAAAATATGCTTAAAAACATTTAAAAAAACATTTATGACCATTTTGAAAAGAAATTTCTCCATTTAATAAGATAAAACTAAGGGGAAACAAAATTATTTTAATACTTTTTTAATAAAAAAATAATTGTAAAATATTTTCTGACTTTTCTGCCAAGTTAACATTTATTTTAAAAAATAAGAAATACCATTTTTGTATATATTATGAAAGGTGTTCCTTCTAACAAATAATACAAAAACTGATAAATTATTTTTTTCAATATTTTGTAATGAAAATCAGCAGGATTTATTTTTTTTAATTTGATAGTCATCGTATAATTGTTGAAATATATAAAGAAAAAACCACTTTAATCTAGAGAAAGCTAATTTTGTGTCTAATAATTCCTTATTACATAATACAAACTCATTGCTAATTGTTAAAATTGCTAATTTGAATTGCCAAAGATATAAAATTAAAATGATGTATATTTTTATTGCAGTTTTATTTTGAGCATTCTTGAAGTACTGCAATATTTTTATATGTATATTTTATTATTTCTTTTCAAAATGGTCATGAATGTATTTGTTTTTAATATTTTTAAGCATATTTTACTTAATGAAAAAATCTGAAAAAAATTCTTGTTTCTTTTTTTATAAAAAACTATTTAAAAAAATTTGTCGTCGTGTTTGGTGAGGGGAAACCCTTCTAAATGGCCAAAAATTCGGTTTTAAATTTTCTTGAATGTCTTCCACTACTTATAAAAATCTAAATAGAAAAATTCATGATGACAAATTTCTCTAAAAAGTATAACATATATTTTTTTCATCATTTCTGCTGTCCATATTTTTCAGAAATTAATTTTTGAAATTTTAGAATTATTCTAAAAATTTGAATTTTTTGCCAAATAAACCATTGTTTTTTAAATAAAGCATTTTAAAATCTATCAGCTTCTCCTGGACCTTTGTTTTCGGTCAAAATTCACCAAAGATTTTTTGAAAAAACAGAAGGGGGGTTACAGGGCTAACAGAAGCGGGATTCTTATTTCTGGGTGATGCTCTACATGGAGATGTAGGTCATAAAGTATTTCATTTAGGGGCAATTTTCACTATCTTCTCCGGCTAGGCCCTTTTAAAATAATTAAATTTGCATATTACATTTAACGTTTGTTCAACCTCTGCCTCCTTCCACTGATCATCATCAGGCACTGATAATTCGGTTTTTTTTGGTAGCCCCGATTTATTTATTGCCGCGTATAAATCTTCTGGGTTTCCTATTTTTTCACTCAATCTATCGATATCATTTGTAGAAAAAGGCTTTGAAATGGTATAAACGTATTCTTCTTTCTCATCGTTATACGGAATCCCTATATTTGCATAATTATAGAGACGGTCGGCCTCCGCATGCGTATCAAGTACTTGTAGGTCGTTCACGCCGGATGATGGAAGAACTTGTCTGTTTATAATCAAAGCACGATCCGCTTCGTCCTCGGTATCGCGCGACTCACCCTCGGGCTCTAGGCGGGCGTTAACTTGGGCATATAGCTCACTATTTTCTTCCGGGGTTGTCAGAGGCTCGACTATTTTGCCCTTGGCCAGCTTCTGGTTCTCCAGATCCTTTAATGGATTTTCATTCTCTTTGTTTTGCTGTTCCTCAAGGCGTGTCGGATATTTGCAGAGTTGCTGCTGTTTTTTAACCGTATCCGCTATCGAGATTTTTGTTTTGGCACTCTCAGACAACTTTATTTTTGACAGCGGCGAGTTTGTCTCGACTACTAATGGTACTCCAAAGTCTAAAAAAATATACCATCCATTAGTGGATTTACATCCAAAGAAGAAAGTTGAACTACTTATTTTAGTTTGAAATAGATTGTGTACCTTTTGCCAATCCTTGGAGCGAAGTAAGTTCAGACCGAAGCTTCAGGAAAAATTGATGATGTAATGAAGTTAATTTAAAAGCATAGTAGCTCCTAGAAAAGTAGAAATTGATTATGTAAATTCATTATTTGCACTTGTTCATTGAATTTTTCTTTATACTAGTTATCTTAAGCGCGCTTTGCACGTCGTAATTTGTTTTTGTAATCTAGCAACCCATTACTCCCACCATCCAAATCACGAATAAATTGATATCATAACAAACCCATCATTTTTTAAGATAAGAATATGTATTGTTATTAATTCGAAAGTTATTATTTGAATATTATAGAAACATACCAAGAAACTAATTAATATAAAATTGAGAATGGGATAAAAGAAATCTATATTATAGAATTGCAAATTTTATGTTTGAGTTTAAAACCCAATTTAGTTAATAAATACTTTTCAAAGTACGTACTTTCGATGATCCATCCTTAGTTTAAATTTGCAGCGCTTGCCATTGATCTTCGTATAGACTATCAAGCAGTTCTTGCCGTAACTCAAAGTTTGAATGTCTTTCCATTGGAATTTCGCAAGTTCCAGCCGCTCACGCAGCCTACCACCCCGCTCGAACACTTTCAGGCCTTCAGAGTGAATTGCAAGCCATACATCGCTATCACTTCTCTTGAACTTGCTCGTCTTGTTTGTACTTTTAATGTTATTGCTGCTTTTACTGTTGTTGTTGGCGATCTCGGAGACTTTCTTTGGTGATGAGAAGATCTCTTCCGCGGCATTTGACGGGTTCTTAGACAACATGATCTTCTGCTCATCGGTATATGAACTCCTTTCCAGTTTCTGTTCCCGAACTTCGGAGCCGTTAAAATCGATTTTTCCATAAATCGGATAGTCCGAACACTTATCAATATCGTAGATATTCTCTGATTCTATATACAGAGCTTGCCGCAGTTCTTCATCCTAATAAATTTGATGTATACTTTAACATTTTGGCAACTAGATTTAATCGATTCTTACTAATTGAAATAATTATTGATTGTATTACAATTCTACGATTTCAAATTTTATAAATAAGATAATCACCGATAAAACCGATGGAAAAATTCTTATCAGTGTAAGATAACCAATTTAACTTCAAAAAAGGATATAATTTTTTTATATTTTTTTTAATTATTGTGAAAAAACTTGTTAATAATAGTACTGTGAAAAAACGTGTACTATCTTTTTACATTAGTAACGTGATCCGCCTATAACTTGATTTAAAATACCAAAATAAAATATTTAATTTGGTACCTGCTGTTCTTGATTTCGATCAGCAAACTTCTTTTGTCGGACTACAATCTTCCCGAGCTCTTTTGTATCCACGGTAGCAACGTAATAGTGAGCACCATAATCTGGCAGCGTCTGTGCATGCGTTATGAACATTTCTTCAGCTTTGTTGGCATCAAGGCCTCGTCGCTCGCGGTGTGCCTGCTGGAGTCGTTTGCGCAAGGCCTCCCCGCTATCCGGCAGCTGGGGATGGCGATATTGTTGCTCCTCGGAATTAAGAATGAGGGATTCGGGAACATAGTGCTCCAATAAGAAGTAGTCACCACAGCCGTGTTCCTAAAATTTTTTGAAAAGTGATATTTCTATATATCTCCAAATAATATATAAGAAAAAAATCATTCCAATGGAATATGATGATAAATTTTAAAATAGCATTTTTTTTTTTTTATAGTTTACTTTTTAGAAAGAGGTCACAAAACTTTATATTTTTTTGATCGCTTTTAAAACTATGTAAAATTAACAGTTAAAAAGAATAGAATATTGTGTATATCAAGGTGAAAAGCAGTTTTTTGCTGCGTATGTTTGTAGTACAAGTCAAAGTCAAATGCTTATTGTCCAACTATTTCGGCAAGTACATGAATACTAAAATGACCTCTTATTTGTGGTTCATACAATTTTTTCGTAATCTATGATGGAATTTGGAATTTTTCAAAATGCTAACTGAGGCCAGAGATCTATAAAAGACTCAAAAGCTCTTTTTTGCTTAGTTCGAATGTATAAAATTTGCATACTGAGTAAATACAAGTTTATGTGAATTATAAATAACTTCTTCGAACGTCCAGGCAAAAGTGGCACATCTAGCGGGAAAAATTAGACTGCTCTAAGTTATTCCTAATTAGACAGCCCACATGAGTCACAAGTCACAGCTCATATCTGACAGACCGACCCCTTTCCAGCCGTAAGAAAAACTAAAAAATTCTTACGGCTGGAAGGTGGTTGGTATCTGGCAGCCGTCACCAGTCAGCGGTAAACTAACGTACCTTCACCTCAATACAAAATATATTATATAAAGTTTAATTTCGAAAAATGGAATCAAAAGCGAAAAAATGAAAAATATTTTGGGATTAATTAATTCAAATATTACCACAATTGAACTAGCCATTTTCGTTTACAATTATTTACAAAGTATTGGATTTCAGAAAACTAAAATTTTACAAGTCAAACCTGCCGCCATACATCACGTGACTTTGGTAAACTTAGAGCTGCAACGAGAAAGACACCTGGCGGGACTTGGACGTCCGAATTTAAAATCGCACATTTAAAAATCGGGGTTTACTTCTGGTAGCAATTAGTCCGTTAAAAATGGGAATGAAAACAGAAACTGGTCATTGGAAATGTCTAGTTGCTAGACACAAGTGTAACGTTTTTTTCTATCAACTACTCCAATTTTATGGAATAGCCCTAACCTAAAAATTTTTACATTAAAATTTCATAACAATTTAATCATATGTTTTAAAACTTATACTCTTAACAGATAGTTTACCGGGATATAAACAAAATTTAGTAGTCTTTAAACTATTTACACCTTTATTCTATAAGATATAACGAAAATCGTTATTTTACGTGACTCTATCTCTCTCACTCATCGCCATAACAAATTGCTTACTACTAGATTTATAATGGCTTCATCGACTAGATATTTTAACTAGCATTTTAATGCTAAATTAATTGATGGTATAAAATTTTAACCATCTTTGCGGCCAATAAATGTGAAAAATTGGTTAAAAAATCGTTACACTTATGGAAGAAAACTGGAGTCCATTTTTTTCCCATTTTGGATCAAACTAGCCATTTACTCGCCAAAAAATGATTTTAATTTCCACCAGGGACCTTCCTATTATGAATAATAATACAACTTACAAGGAATATACTTACGTAACTTGGCAAAAAAGTATACTTACATTTGCACTGAAGTTGCCGAATTCCGCTTGGAGAGCAAGACCTGTTAAATTAATCAACTGCACCAGAGGACATACTAATTGCTGCTCTAATATGCAACGTCGAATTTGCAAATATAGCAAATGTTTTGAAATCCAACTCCTAGATTAAAATAATTATGAAAGTTTATTAGAAATTCAAGTAATAATATATCTCTATGTATGAAAGTTTATTAGAAATTCAAGTAATAATATATCTCTATGTATGTTAGAAATTCAAGTAATAATATATCTCTATGTATGCTACTTTATTACAATTTTTCTCATACCATGCGTAAAGTATTGTGTTTACTTCCCGACTTCAGGAGTAAAACTCCACATGTATTCTTTCCTAGAAACTGGCACACGCATACACGTTTTCCTACTGTATTTCTCGCTTCACTCGAGTCGCAAATCGCAGTTTCTAGGAATGAGGTTATGTTACGTTTTCGACCTTGAAAGCAGGATTAAACACAAATACCTTGCGTAAAAATTGTATATTGCCCTCGTTAGCAATAAAAGATATGAATACCAGCCAGTTGCTGCCTGCACTTAGCTCGAGCAGCAAGACTCTTGTGGGAGTCCATAGTCTACTTTACTCTTAAGGTGCATAATCCATTATTATCTATAGAAGAGAATGGGCCACTACGTGCACTTTTCTTTTATAAATTTTTTGTTATGAAAATTGAGCATATAAATTAAAAAAAATTTGCATTTATATAATTCTTATTTTTGAATATAATCCGTAGCAATCAAATTTTAATTGATTGATTTTTCGAAACAAAACTTTTTTTTTATGTTTGTCAAATTCGACACTTTTATTCGGGGAAATTCAATTTATTATTGAAATATTATTTGACAATGTTAATTTAAAAACTTTTCTTAAAAAATATCGACAAAACGATGCCACTCAAACCTTTCTCTTTCCGGGAGAATGCTCTTACCATAGCTGGTATACAGATGGCTTCAGCAATCCATTCGTCGAATATGTTTATATTTTTATGGGAGGTAATGCACAATCCAATGCTTTTACACCTTTTTTCGATATAATTGGGTAGAGATATTTTTTATGTAAACATCTATTTTTAGGCGCTACAGAGGTAAATTCGCTGCTTGGCAAGGAACAAGTCATCCCGCGGAACGATGGCTTGCCGCTCTCTACTAGCGCTCCCTTCTCGCCCCTTTTTTCGTTACTAGCTCCGACACCGAGTGAAGCGAGGGTGACAAATTACCCATGCACGACACGCCTACTTTGGGCATGTATTGTGTTTACTATTTTTTACGCACTCAGTGCGTGAAGAACTCACTTTACGTACTACTTCACGCACCGAGTGCATAAAGTAAACATTTACCGCACTAGTGAAAGAATGGGGTACTTTACCCTGCTGACCAGCCATCTAAAGTCGGATTTTATGCACTCACTAGGACAGAGTCAGGGATTCGGATTACGGATTCGGCTGAAACTTTAGAATTGGTTTTGGAGTATAGAAATATGAAGAAAGTTGCTATATTAGACCTTAACGCTAAAAAAAGATTTTGACATTTTAAGTTTTGTTTTGAAAAAAGTTTTTCAAAAAACCTCTTCTCAAAACGGCATCTATTTAATTTTATAAAGTCTTAAATATCATTTTAAAATAGAAAATAAAACTAGAGAAAATGAACTTTCATTTTAAAAAAAATTAAAATATGTTGATTCCTTCCAAAGTTATGAAAGTTTAAAATTTAGCATCGAAAGTGCACCAAAATACGCTGACAGTCGAACAGTGAATTTTTTAGATTAAATTGTGCATTTTCAATACTTAATTTTAAACTTTCATTACTTTAGAAAAAATCGACATGTTTTAATTTTTAAAAAAGTAAAAAAAAGCTCATGTTCTTTAGTTTCACTTTCTACTTTTGAAATGATACTAAAGACTTTCTAAAGTTAAATAGTTGCCGTTTTAAGAAGAGGTATTTTTCAATACTTTTTTCAAAACAAAGCTAAAGATGTTCGGAACTTAAGTTTTTTTTAGCGTTAGGGTCTAATATTACAGTTTTCTTCATATTTCTATATCCAAAGTCAGTTATAAAATAGATTATTTCAATATAAGTGTGACAAGACAGATACATTGAAAGTGTTGATTGTAGTACGAGTGTAAGGTTTGTCGCCCAAGCGCCGCGAGAGTGAAAATCATACGAGTCTAGAATCATCTTTCGCACGTGTATCGAACAATATTTTCATTTTTTTTTAAGATTTTAAAAATTTAGAGAATGCGCAAAATCGCATTTTACGTGCACTGTATTGAAAAATAATAAACAGTCTTCTTTGATAGCAGTGTTTCAACCATGCATGTACTCGTCATTTTGCTTGCTTTTCACAAGCGATAGTATAACTTTTATGGTCTCTTAACTCATGAATTTTCGCTGAATAATGAGCAAAAGAAGGCAAGTATAGAAGAAGCCTGAAGGAGCGACCCGTGCTACTTATACAATGAAATGGGTGTGCGAGAAATTCAATGCGCCTATACACGTATTAAAATGCCACTTCATTGCTCTATTCAAATAGAAAGGTTTCATTTAAAAAGATTGTTTTATACATACTTTTAATAATTTTATAAATGAAATAAACATTGAATATATGCTTTTAGACAAGTCTTTTATGTAGTTGCCTGAATAAAAAAAACTGTATCTCCATAATATCATTTGCCTTAATTTTGTCACAAATATTTGTAGTGTCTATCAAGGATATTATTTTTTACCTATTGTACGTGGCCAAGTATTATTAGAACGTTGAAACTTACTATAATCGAGTATAACATATTCACTAATATATCGTTAAACTGTTCCATTATCGGCAGTTTGTTTCACTTTAGGATGAAGTTTGATTAACTCAAAAGATTAATATTGTCCCAGGATTCATCTTCATTTTTTTTTTTTTTTTTTTTATATTTTACAGATATCTGAAGTCCTCTTTAACGAGTCTTATATAGCTCTGCATTACTGTGCTAGTGAGTACTTTTGGATGCAATGTGTCCATCTTTAGTAACTTACACAGTAATGGGGACCTACAGTTTTAGGTGGGTTCTGAACGACCAGAGCTACAGTGAGATAAACCTCATTCATCTTCATTTATCCCGCTTTAGGATTTAAAAGCAACAGCTTTGGCGTTTTGTTTCAAAGAAAGGAGGTCTCCAACGAGTACGTAACAAGTATAAGGAAATGCAGGGAAACATACAAAACTAATACACTTGTTTAGAGCTTGACAAAATATGAAATTTTAAGAAAAATTAATCTCGGGAAGTGAAAAGAAAGTTGAAAAAAGAAGGGTAAAGTTTGATAAAATAAGTAGAAAAATCAATATTTCATGCCGCATTCAGTAATAAAAATTGAAAAAAATAACTTTTTAAACGTTTTCTCTTCTATGCACGGGTTAATTGGTATGTAAATGCTTAAGGGTTCATACCACTTTATCACGTTCAAAAAATCGATTTTATTTGAGAGAGGCCAAGATGGAGAAGAATAACTTCTATGAAGAAACTGAAGGAATTCTCTATGGTGCAGAAATCGCTGATAAGGTGTAAGCATGACTTTTTAACGATTTAAAGAAAAAAAAAACTTGAAACGCGTTTTTCTCAAAACCACTTTTTTCAGTTAGTGGACGACTTCTCAAAAAGTATTGAACCGATCATTTCCAAATTTTGACCACGTCTTCGCCATATGAATGACTATCGCCGGAACTAGGACTATGTCAAAATTTCGATTCTAACTATATTTTTCAACCAAAAAAAAAGAAAAAATACGATTTTTCGAAAATTTTTTTTTAACAGCCGCCATTTTGTTATTTTTGCATGAAACTTAATTATCCTAGTTCCGGCGATAGCCACAGCCCTACTGAATCTAAATTTTTTTTTAATTTTGTATTTCAGATGATTTTTCGCTTCAAAATCATGCCCGCCATCAACATCCGTCTTTTTTAGATGGAATTTAACATTGTTTATTTATGTACAATTGTACATAAATAAACAATGTAAAATTTAAAAAGAAATTTTTTCATTTACTTTAAGAGTGCCTTTGTTAAACTCAAAAGGATTCATATCGATATCTATTATAGGAACTATTAAAAAAATTCATAAATATAACTTAAATTTTAAGCCCGTAAAGTGGTATGAACCCTTAAATTTAAATGGATTCTTTATGTTCTTAACAGTTTTATACGTTTCCTATTGATATTTATCGAGGCCACTCGTTAGAATCCTCCTTTCTTTTTTGAACCCCTACCAACTGTAGCTTTCATAGTTTTAGTGCGCTTTTTACTTTTTTTCTTCTTCAAACCCATGCCAAATCAAGATTTTAATTTTATAGTATTATTGCGTGTCAATACACGATATTAGAAATATAGTTGAATTTTACTGTCATGGAGATGGAGAGGTGTGTCCCAAAATACATTGTGTTGTTTGTATATTTGTTTATATTCTCAATTGCATGTTGGTACTATCAATAAAAATCAATGTCGATGATATGACAAGCGTCCCATATGGGCTCTCTTTTTTCATCGATGTCTTTTATTGAATGTTTTTTAATTAACATTGTTTTATAAACTGAATGTTCCTTAACAGAAGTGTCAGATTTGATACTCATAAACAGGAGTTTTAATTCGAAAAATCGATGGATTGAAATATACAATTAAAACATTTTTCTTTTTTTTTTGTGCAATTATAAACTTACATTTAATACTTACTTTTGATATAATAAAAAAGTTAAAAAATGTACATAAACAGATAAACATGTTAATTAAATACCTTATTCCTCGAAGCGACAGTAAGAAAAAGCGGAGCCTCAAGTAAAGCATAAAAGTCGTCGGGAGTCCCAGTAGACTTTTACTTTTGCCGCTATTTAACCAGCCAGGGGGTGCGACTTTATTCAATTTCGTATCAGGTGGCAACATTGCAAAGTCTCCAGCCAATAGCGCCGCTAATCCTAACGTGAAGTTCTCCTCCAGACCTTCACTTTGTACAATAGCCTAAAAATTAAAGCTTTATCTTAACTGTTTTTCACTTTTAATAAAAATCTTATTTATCTTTTGTACTAGATACAAGTAAAATTTATAATAATCATAAATTATTAATAAATGCTACTTAAAACGAATAAGTATATAATATTCTTGAAAAATTTATTATATTTTTATGTTTCATTCTACATTAATTGCAAAAATTTATGTAAACCATTCTCTTTCTAAGAGTAAAATTTATTTCTCAATAGCAAGTACGGTTAACGTTACTTATTTAATATAATAACTGGCGCGATATAAGCACTAATGCTTGATTTCTTTACGTTTGCTGTTTCGCTTTTGGTATCTCATATACATCTTTCTGATTGGCGTTTTTTAAAATAACTTCACCTTTCCAGGAATAAGACCCGTGATATCGAAAAAAATACTGAAAATAAATAAGATGCCTGTTGGTAGGTGTAATACGATACATAATCTAATTTTGATAATCATAGAGCACTTTTTCGGAACCACTAGTCCGGGTTTGCTATTGGCATTCACCATTGTTGGCGTGACTCAGCCACCGAGATATCCACCGTTGGAACTTCCAAAATAATTAATTAACAGCGAGTAAAATCAAATTGTCTATAGGTTCCAGCACATTTTTTTAAATAACAACGAATTCTTTTCTACTTACAATTGATTATTCAAAAATTTGTCAACAGTTAATCTTTAGATACTTATTTAAGGAACTAAATAAGCTTCTAAATTTAAAAATTAAATTTTATGAACAATATCTGCACTTGCAATTATATAATTCTGAATTCAAAATTTGTTCTAGTTTATCAACTTAACTTCCTTAAAAACAACAAGGACCTATAACATTTTTCGTCTCTAAAATAATTTTTATTTCATCTATGAACAAAATTTGAAGATTTGATTACAATCTTTTATTTTTTATTCGGTATGTATTTTTTATTACCTATGAACTTTTTATTCTGTGTGTATGTTTTATTCAGTTTCTGTTTTTTATTTCGAATGTATTTTTTATTCCATAACATTTGTTGTATGTAAATTTGTTAGATTCAGTCTTTAATAAATATATTTCAACAAAATGAAGATAAAATTCAAATAAAAAATTATATGCAATTTTTCTTCTTAAATAAAATAAAATTAACCCAATTAACTAGTAAAATCTCAATTATTAATATCAAAGTACAGTCAAAAGTATTGCTAAACTTATTTCTCGGCCTATAATTCGCACAAATTCATTTTTAAAAGTTGATGCTTATCTTCTGAAAATAATCATTTTTGAAGAAAAATAATCAAGCTGAGCGAGCGTTAGTGAATCAGGTATTTTCGCTAATATTTATTGATATAATTATTTTTCTTATTGCCCATATAAATATTTATTCAATGTCGGAAATACAGATTTATTTGACGGCAATGATAAGACTCTGTTTTTCTTTAATTTTATATACCTTATAGTAATACTAAATGTTGTTATGATCCTAATTTTAATCTAATTAGGTTTATTACGATAATCAGATAGTTTTAAAAGGTATGAATCAATATACATCAGAAAGTCATTCAATTCGTTATAAAGCTGACGAGAAAGAAGTTGATCAAGCAAGATTTAATCTGCGAAGTATTTTACACGAGAAAAAATCGCCCGTCAAATTGAATAGCTTATCTAGCAACGCCACTCTCTGACCCTCGCTGACTTCGAGATAGTTTGTAAAATGAATCATTTCCAGGTGTGAATCCAGTTATTCAGACTTCAATTAAAAGTTAATCTCTCTTTATAAGGTAATCGCAAATTGTGAAAATGTGTTTGCTTGTCTATAGATTTTGACTTCTATTTATTTTTAATCAATGATCTACTTTTCTGCGACATTCGTTGCGACGTTATCGCAAATCAATGTCCTTCGTAAATTATAAATACATAAATATGAAATTGATCTCATTATTGACAATTTTACTCGCGAGTGAGACTGGTAGAATTAATTAAATGTCAACATTGCATTAACGCCATCATAATTCATCAAATTCGGAAAATTGGTTCTCAAAAAGTTTATCTAACTAAGCTCCTTTTCTTGCTGATACTTTTGTACATTCAGCAGTGAAAACTATTTTTCTTAACTCAGGCATGAAATAGGGCCTTTCTCTCGTGTGAAAGTAGGAGAGAAAATTTCGCATTTCGAGCGTATTTGGTGAAACTAGT
>JAPYZO010014118.1:0-10789 GCA_030522905.1 Torymus flavipes
GAGAGAGAGAGAAAAGGAAGAACGAAGGAATGATGAGAGCGGGATTTATAAAAATTTACCGAGAAAAATTTATATCCGCGTCGCTGTATTATAACGACGTTATTAACGGCTAAGGATTTTTCTGTTATTCGCGTGTATAAGGGGGGAGACTTGGTTCGGGCAATTCTCGGTGGAATGATTTTGTTGGGTGTGTAATAAAACTGGGGTATTATAAATTTCGCGCGAGGAGCGGTAATGGCAACCTGTTTTACATCGCTTTTATGACAGATTAGAGGTTTTTCTTCTTATTTGTAATAATAATTCGTTCTTTAGTATAATTTATATAAAAGAGGCGTATATGATTGATATAGGTTTAGATGATTAAAAATCTTAGTGTTATGGATTCTGAGAGATGATTTTTTGAAATGTTTTATGGTTGGATTATATAACACTGTCGATGTCACAATAATAATTGCTCGTGATTATGAACTCACCATAATTTCTTGTGTTCAGGTTACGCATACTGATTTCAAGCGGCTATATCGAGGAAAATAATTATTACTAAATAGGAATAGCAGAAACAATATTTAGAAACTTTGAGATTTTTTTTGTATAATTACTTGCACATGCTGTATTTCACGTTGGATATAATATTCGTATGAAAAATTTCCGTCTAATTATCTCTTATGATGTTTGATGTCGACAACGAAAGTCATGAAGTTTTGAAAAATATATATTCGTCGACGAGGTTTTCTTCTGTCTAAATTCAACTGGTTGAATTCCGGCTGGTATAATAACGTAAATCACGGAATTCTTTTTAAATTCACGTTAGGAAAATAATGATTAATGCGGTAGCTCATTCAAACCCAGATATTAGAACTTCGTGAAGATAAATTCTGTTTTTAAGGGAAAAATGAAAAAAAATTTTAAAAATGTTTCAGCTAATTTTTAAAATCTAGAAAATGGAATAAATTTTGTACTTAAATCATTCTGAGAAAATTATACGTAAAAAAATCCGATTATACCCGTAATTTACAAATCTCTGTAGTGCACTAAAGGAACAGTTTCTTAGAAAAAGTTTTTCAATTGAAATAACGATTTTTTACTATTAAATAAATTATTTAATTTGGATATTATCCATTTCCATTCCATAAACCCTAGTGAATATTTATCACATTTATCCCATTTCTTAACGAGAAAAGGGCTAGCCAGAAATCGTGAATATTTATCACATTTATCCCATTTCTTAACGAGAAAAGGGCTAGCCAGAAATCGCGAAAAAACGGAGACAGTTTTTATAGTCATCAATGAAACACCTTTTCTGATCATTCTCGAACATTTATTGTCGTGAAAAATGGCGTGCAATCGATACAAGCTAATTATTATACCGAGCTCGTTTTTAAATGTCTATACCAAAACTTCTGCAATATTACTGCTTACTGCAACTTTTCAGCATTTTACATAACACTAAATAAAATATTATTTTACAAAACTTTAAAAAACCAAACCAAACGTCCCCTTGGCGATAATTACATTAAAAATTCATTATCTCCCATTAAAATTCAATTTCGCTTTCACATATTTCAGCAACACACCTCTTTGCACAAAAACCAAACCCTTTTTCCATTTTTGGCGATCCCCCTTTCCTCTCTCCCCAAAAAATCGTGACTTCAAACCGAAACAGGCTCACCACCGCTCGCATAATCACATTAGAAGACGACGACACCATGTCCCCGCGCGCTCGAGAAAACTTTGAATCTCCACTCTTCCCTCGAGTTCAAGCTCCGCTCGCGCTTCACCCATAATCAGGACAACCACCTTGCTCGCCGCGGAGAGAAAGCACGCCGAAAAGAAAGAACGAGAGGCCGAACGCCTGACATGCCTCCTCCCGCCGCAAAAAAAGAAACGCCATCGTCGCGAAGAATCTTCATAAAACCGAAGCCCTTATCCTTAATTCACTCCTCTCTCTCTCTCTCCTTCCTTCCCTGGCAACCGCTCGAAAGTGCAAGTGCGCATCGGCGGCGAAGGAGCGCTACCTCCTCTCCTTCGTGCAAGAACCCCGCGCGCGGATCCAGAAATAGCCACACGCGCGGTTCTCGTCTCTTTGCTCCCTCTCTCCTTGTATATAAAAATCGCGAGAGTTCATGCGCAGCCGTGCAGGCGGCGGAGGCAAAGGATCGACTGGGGGGAGAGGAATCGCCAATTGAAATCCAATGCTGGCTCGCTCTCCCTATATACGGGAAAATAGAATGGCCTAAGCCTGTCGTGCATGCCTCGTCTCGTGTATATACCCTCTTTTCTTTCTCCTCCCCCCGTTTATCCGTAAGAAACTCGCGGCTCCTACCCGTTGCCGCCGTCGCCGCCGCCGCTGCCTCTTTTTCCCATGTGCTCGCTGTTTTCTCTCAGTATGTGCTTGCATCGTCCCGAAGAGGGGCTCTCTATTTATAGATCCGCGGGGCTATTATCTACGGGTGCGTGCAGAGTGGCGGCGGCGGCGGCGGCGAAGGTAGATGTTAGCGCGGTCTTGAGAACGAGCGGCGAGAAAGAGAGGCTGCTCCTGACCGGTATCCTGCCGAGAGATCCTTCTTCGTCTCCTGCCGAGAGATCCTTCTTCGTCGTCGTCGCTTTTTGCACGAGAGGAGCAGCAGCGAGTATAGGGGGAAAGAGAGAGAGAGAGAGACAGCGGCGCGGCGATAACGGATGGGCTTATTCAACCTGTGCGCGCGAGGCGCGTGGATTTCGGCCTGCTTGCTGCTCTCTTTGCCCGAGCTGGGATTCTTCCTTCTCTTTTTTTTTGTGTGATGTACTCTTCTTTTTTTACTCGGACGCGCGCGTGCTTTGTCTTTGTGTTGTATATTATAGCGAGAGAGAGAGAGAGAGAGAGAGATGAATCGGTTTTGGAGAATTGATAGTGAGGCTGTATTATATACACGGCCGTTTGCATAGGATTAAGGATTAACAGTTATAATAGTTAGGAGGAGAGAGATATTTAGCGCAGTGTTATATTATTCAAAAATGAAGAAGAAAAAATAATCGGACGAGCTGCTGCTTTCTTTTTCCTTTCTATATAACGGATCCAGGTGCGCGATTTTTTGCCGTTTTCAAAAAACTTACGGTATCCGCACGTCACATTACCATATTCAGCAACATTGGCATACACACGCTGATGAATTTTCAATTCGACTGCAGCAACGCTGCAGCTAGTGCTACGAGTATAGCAGTCATTCCAGTTTGACGCGCACAATTTCCTCGAAATTGATACAGCCGCGTTATATCCTGCGCGTAATTAAGCAGGCGCTCTCTCTCTCTCTCTCTCTCGCATCTGTATAGATTTATGACGCAATAATGACGTTAACCAGTAAATCTTCTTATGCCCCTCGCCAAAACAAAACAGCGTAATATAGAGCTAATATCCAATCACCGTCATATCCTATCCTCTCGCGATTTGCTCGCCGCCCTTTCGCTACACACATACCCCGCCCTTTTAGACGAGCCTGATCAACGGCTACTACTACTCGCGGAAAATTATCGCGTACATCGTCCCTAAAAAGAACAAAACCCGCCGCGGTGCCGGTATTATATACGATACGAAGAACTAGACCAGCTCTCCGCGCAGAGGAAAAAAACGCGCGCCTCGACGGGGGAATGACGTACGTCGAGGTTGATCCCCTCGCGAGTAAGATTCTCGTATATATATATATATATTATAAAAGCCACGAAGCGGCTGCTGCGGAGAGTAGCATAGTCGTCCTGCCGGTTTATAAATAGAAAATAAGGCCCCCCCGATCTCTGGCGCCGCGTAATGGCTGGACTCGGTTAATGGGAACTTAATGCCCGGCGCAATGCTAAACGCGCGCGCGCGCGAGCCTCTCTCTCTCTCCTATTAGCTTTTTCCTCCCCCCGTCGAGCGCAGAGACTATTTTCCTCGACGCGAGCGCGCTATCGCGCAGAGCGAGACGCGCCGGGCGAGAGAGAGAGATGATTATCGGTCGACGGCGCCGCGCGCGGAATTCCTGGCAAGGACTCTACTCTTCTCTCGGCATTCCTTGCTCTATACGCGGGAGTGTTTTTTCGGAGTATAGCAGCAGCTCAACTCTAGAGAGAATATAAGAGAGTCTAGCGCGACGAGTGCTGCTATATGCTGATGGCTCGCGAGGCGCCAGGATATGAAGACGTTAGTATATATACACACACATTCGCGGAGTTATATATGTATATATCCTGTGGCTATATGTACGTTTGTTCTTGTTGCGTCTCTTCGAAGAGAGATTTTTTCCTTTCCTGCGTGTGAGATAATTGCCTCGGTGCGCGGAGGGAAATTGGCAGTTTTCCTCTCTCTCTCTCGCGCGAGCGCATCGTTTTGGATTCTATATAAGTGGCGCGCACGCGCACGTACGGCTAATAATAGCCTAGACTCCATCCCGACGCTCCGATCTTCCATTTTGCTGCTTTTTTTTTGTTGTTGTCTCTCGTTCTTTCAAAAAAGGAGTTGTACCGTTAACTTTGCGTTCTTCCTTTTCGCGCTTGTGGCTAAATATAAATATAAGCGTGGAAAAATTGTCAGACGTGCATGTGTTTTCGCGCGGGGTTACTGACGGGGGCGCCGACAGTGATTGATAGGAAATAAATATCGGGCTGGCGTCTGCGGTAAAAAGGAAGAGCCCATGCGTATATGAAGTATTATAGGTATGTGTCAGTGCGAAATTGGGTTATTGACATTGCAGATTTGTATATGTAAACGAGTAGACGTTTAGCGCTTGATGGATTAATCATCGTGAAACTCGCTCGCGGAATCATTTACAGGCCGCCCGCGTATACATGCAGTAGCGCGAGGTATTGTTAGCTGTAGGGGATTGCAAGCTGCAGTAGTGTAGTAGTCGACCGCTAATAAACACGGTCATTAGCCGTGTAACTAATGAGATTCGGGCGTGATAGAAGAGGCCAGATTTCGACACTAACTGCGTACATATATACGAATTCGAGCTCTGCTTACACAGTTTTGTGCGTAATGACGCAGAGGCCTTGTCGTATATTACACGAGCGTTTGCATTTTGGCGTTGAATTTTTCAATTATTAGCTTTTTCAAAGACGTCGTCGTTCGGCTTGAATATGAAATTTTCGTTCCAGAAGTATGTTGATATATAGCATACGCGCGCGTTCATGATGACGTCAATGCAAATATTATGAAAGTCAAACAGATTTACAACAATTATGTTGTTTGTGATTATGATTTTTTTCCGTTCTTTTATATATATTTTTTGCAGAAGTATATAGACGCGCGCGACGCATAAGGAATTTATTTTAAATTAGCACTGCCGTAAATTATTAATTTTTACACACGGCGCAGGCTATACATGATATGTTAATGACTCGATGCTTTATTCATGCTTATTTATGAGAAACATTAAGCGTATCGTTGTTGTGCATCTTTATTTTAAATATCATCACACGCACCGTGCAATATATTACAATAAGGTTTTATATTATACACGGATTCGTTGCTGCATCCTTGCTATATTACTTTAAAAAGACAAAATAGCATAAAATTAACATCGCCTTGTACACGCAAAGTGCAAACTTTTGCACGTTTGCATTATAATAAATTAATTAACATCTCGACGATGCCACAAACGTTTTCTATATTTACACATTCGAATATATATATATATATATCATAAAGTATACATTGTACAACTTTTGGAGTAGGTATCGCAAAAAGGATCGAGCTTTTTTGTTCCCAGCGCGCGGTTTCTACAAAAAAAAGAGAATGATTGAAGAATCGAACGTCGCAGGTGGCGGCGGCAAAGAGAACTCTCGATATCAAAGAACGCATAAATCTCCCTGCAGCACACACAGCCTCAGCCAATTCCCTCTATTCTTCTCACCGTATCTCATCTCCTCCTTCGACTTTGTACTATACCTCGAGACTCGCGCGGGCTGCACCTGCCCTGTCGAAGGAGGGGAGAAAACGAGAGTGAGCTCGCGATTGTGCATCTCCCTTCGCATCACATTCGCGAGAACTGCACGCCCAAGAATAGAAGCGCGCAGGAAGGTGTATTATATTATATCCAAAACATCGTAAAACAGCGTTTTTTTACCCCCGTGTTGCCGGCGATTCGCCTCGGCGATGGAGTAGTTTTGACTGGCGGCTGATGCCGATTTTCTTGCACGCTCTTGTTCGTGTACGGGTTTCTATTGTTAGAATGTGAGCCGGGAATTTTTTTTGGTGGGAGGAAGGCTTTCGAAGCGAGGAACTGTTATAAGGCGCGGAGAAGAGTTATTGCAGACGGAATATAGAGAATAATTGTTGTTTGTCGGGAAGGAGAGGCGAGAGTTGGGTTACGGTGTGCAGTTAAACGAGCTTTGTGTGCTGCTGCTGCTGCTACTGAGTTTTGCGCGGGAGCAAAAATTTCAAGTTGCTCATGCTTATTGGTGCGTGCGAGCGCGGATGCGGTGGGGTGCTGTGTATAGTGTCTTGAATATGTACGATTTCATTTGGCGGGTTTGACGTGAGTCAGGGCGCTGTTAGATTTGAAATACGGTGGAGATAAATTTTGATCTTTTCATTGAGTCGATAAATCATGCAGAAAAAGATTTTTTTTGTAAAAATTTCAATAAAAAAGAGTTTTTTACAGTTTTTATCTATTATACATTAGAATGAAAATGTATATTAGTTCGTAATTTAATTACATTCCTAGATCGCTTGTTTACCTTGACGCTTGCAAATCACATTCAACATATAAGACATTAATTCAAACCGACGTACGTTCTCTCTATTTTCGAAATGTCAAAATAACATTTCTATATAACGAGATTCCACGAAATTCTAAAAACGTCCATTTCCATTATTTCAAATTCTTGGTAATTTATGTCAAACGTAAAATTAAATTCACGTCTCCCCGCGCGCGCGCGTGCCATTCTCTCTCTCTATATATGTATATATATGCGCGCGGGGTCGCGCGAGCTCTACACACTGCGCGGCGCTCATACCACAATAACAGCGGCAGCAGCGGCATCCCAGAAACTCATAACCCATTTCAATTTCTCCGTACTTAGAGCTGTTGAAACGACCGTATAATTGATTCAAAGGAGCATCAACCGCGCAGCAACAATAACACAAACTCTGCGCCACTTCTATTTTTATCCTCTTCCTCCAAACGCTAATACCCAGCGCGCGCTCGCGCCTCCTCCCTCATTAATTCTTAATTTTTCAACTCGCGAGACTTACGAGCGATAATAAAAGCCCGCCGGGACACACACACTGCACCTACTCGTATATATATACTGCAATTTAATTTTCCTTCATGACTTTTTAAAGAGTCTCTCGCGCACCTTTCCGAGAACCCCTTCGACTGCCGGTGCACACGTGGATTATACTTGCAGCTTTTTTTCTCCCCCCTTCATATCCGCGCGCGCGTTGATTTTTCCGCCAGGTTTATGGAAAGGCGCGTCGGCCGGGCGTGAAAAAAAGGAGCCGAGAGAGATGCGCCAAGGTCAGGGAGTCGAGGATCTATTTTTAAAAGCCGTCGAGTAGCCTGCAGTTTCCTTCCCCTCCTGCGCAGCCGCCGCGCTTATATAGCTACCTCTCTGGCACTTGCTCGCGTGATAATTCCCACTGGTATAAGTCGTGGTTGCACGTGCAGCACTGTGTATGTGTGAGGAAAGCGCGCCTCGACATTAGGAACTGGAGCGCAAAAAGTCGGGGCGAAGAAAGAGAGCTAGTTAAATGATGTACGTGTGTGTGTGTACACGTAAAATGTTTATTCATGATATGAGGAAAAGGGCTTCTTGTGGATAATGACGCAGGGTAGCAGCAGCGCGAGCGTAGCTTTTTGCACGGCCTGTCTAGTTTTTCATTAGCCGGGGAATGGTGAGAAAAGGGTATGCGCGCGTGCGCGCGGTGAATGGCATTTTATCGCCTGTTAAGGTAATATTGTATGGATTAAGTGTGTATCTAATTGGATGCGTTGTATATTTTATATTTTTCGAGCGTTTCAGATGAGATAAAGGGTTTTTATAAAGTAAAATAATCAGCTTATAATATATATATATTTATAATAACATGATAAATATAATTACAAAATTTAGTGTGTTGAAGTATAAAGAAATTGGCTGCATGTGTAATATAACAAGCTGAAAAACCCCACGTAAATATTGGCTAAACCGGCAAATCTTACATCACGAGGCGCGAAAAGAATTCGGAATAATCGAATACATACTATACATTCCGGGAATTTCTCCGGAATACGACGAAAATCTCATAAATTCAGAATCCAATTTTTATATCTCTCCGGTAGTGGTCAAGGCTGCGCGTGTGTGTCTACGTATATATCGCTCTAAAGTATATGCGTGCGCGTAGCGCGATCACGCCCGAACCACCTGTTCGCCTTGGCTGCGAATCAGGTCAAAAGTAAGGTCTCGGATAGACGTATACAGAGGGGAACTCCGAAATTTCAAAAAGATAAAAATTTTCAAAGCCTTTTATATAGCCTGTCTAAATAACTTGAAGTTTCTTTTTGAGCGCAGCGTTGTTGCTTTTTTTTTTAATTTAAGTTTATAACAGGACCGTGAATGATGTCAAGTACACGGTTTTCAGAAATTTTAAAAATTGTTTATGCAATTTTAAAGTGAAAAAAAATGCGCAAAGAAGATATATACAATTTCAAAAAAAGGAACGTTTTATTAAAGTGAGGAAAAAAAGAGAGCGTAAGTGTAGTCTTTTGAGTACGACTGTGTACGTTTTCATACGATTACAGAATACAGGTTGTTGATCCTCTCTCTCTCTCGCGCATCCTCGGTGCACGTCGCATTGTTACGTAAAGTCTTTGACAGTTTTCCCAACACTTTTCTTTTCGACGTCAAAATCAAAGGCGCGTTTTCTCGAACAACGAATTAAAACAATATTCCATTCACCGACATATATTCCAAACGAAATATACAAAATCTCTCACTCTGTCCAATTATACGCATACCTACCTGTACACAAAGTCAAAACGAGAAAAAGCCATTCCACAGCGGGCACCAATCCAAAGCCCGCATAGCGAGGCGCCGCATTAACCCAACCGCCGATTCTCGACTCTTCTTCCCTTTTCTCCCACAATTAGCGCGAGCTTTATTCGCGCCCCCACTCGGCCAAAGCCGCTTAGTCGCGCGCATTAGCATTTAGTCGCGCCTCCTTTGCGCCTCTGCCCTTTGGATGTACCCGACGAGCTTAAAAGGCGAAAGAAGAAGCCCCTATATATGTGTGTGCGTCATTACCGCGCGCTTTCCAGCCGGAATTAGCGCGCTTTTTCCGAATGACGCACGATAAGAGGCGCGAGTCGCGTTTCATGTTTACCGGAGATTTTGGGTTTCAAAGTGGCTGCGGGTTTTGGAATATCGCGAATTATAACGTCTCGACGAGTAATTATAGTGGGAAATATTTTGAAGGTTGTTTTCAGCTTTTGGAAAATACTTTTTTTTTAGCGTGGGAATTGCGCGAATAGGTCGGCGTTTGCTTTGTTGTGATTTATCGTTCGTTAGCCTTGATGTTTATATCGCATATATACTTGCATATGATGCACGATGTGCGGAGTTTTAACCAAGACTCGCGAGCGCAAGACAAAGTGGCAGTCATTGCTTACATCTTTCAAAGTAAAGGATTATCAGCTCGTTTTTTTTTTTTTTGTTTATTCCAACGCGGCGCATCGCCATTAATGAAGTTGTCAATATAACCGATGAGTCATACACTTTATGGTGTATCGTGAATATTTGTAAAATTTGTCGAATTCATTTATTAAAGCAATTGCTTAATTAGTTATTCGACGCGTGTGTTGTATATCGTAGTATATAGAAATTAATTATGACATTTCAACAGTTTTAAAACATTACCTTCATAAATCATTGAAATGTATTTTAATTAATATTATCTCCACGCGCGCGCGCGCGCTCGTACATTACGTGTACATATTATTGCACGTGGTGAAAGGATTACAATAATTGAGCTAATACAACTCTATACTCTTCAACCTAATGAAAAAAAAAAAAGAAAATATCTCTTTAAAAATGAAATTAATGTATTATTAATGGGCGTTAATGGGTATTTCCAAGAAATTTAAATCAGTAAAGCACAGCTCGAGAGCAGTATAAAAAAAAGCTGTTCTTTTTCCATATAAAAAGAATCTCATATACGTAGATGTAGAATCCAGAGTGCATCGTAAATTAAATAATTAATTGAGAGCTAATCTAATCCGCGTTACAACGAGCGCGCGCGCGCGCGCGCAAAGTAGAGTGGCGCCAGAGATCGGGCGCGGTCGAAAAAGAAGAATTTAGGCTACATCGTCGCGCCACTCTCCGTCCTCTCAAAATTAATCGCGTCGCCTTTTACACACTCCCATCTCTCGCACACTTTTATTGCGCACAGACACAGACAATATTCTGACACTAATTTCACTTTACGCATCCAGCAAACAACCTCTCTCTCTACCTTCTCGCGCGGCATTAACAAATCATCGCCTCGATCTAAACAACGAGCTAATTTAACGAGCCATAAAAACGTCCTCTCTCTCTCTCTCTCTCTCTCTCTCTCTCCCTCTAATTATTTAGCATTTATAAGCGTTAAGCCATAACACATAGGCCTGCGCAACGCATTCTCTTACCATATCTATACATACTCTACACATAGCCTGTAATACACCGGCGGCGGTGGTGGCAACCTGTAATCCAGTCGATATCCCGCGCGCGCCTCCATCCGTCATCGTCGTTACACCATTCTCTCTCGTACATATACCCGCGCGCGCGTACCACCGCTACAAAGAGAATTTACTCTCCG
>JAPYZO010014119.1:0-19289 GCA_030522905.1 Torymus flavipes
GAGAGAGAGCTCAGAGAGCCGGAAACCGGGAAACTTTGACAGAAAGAGTACGCAGCGCGCGCGGCAATTCAAAACACGCGGCTAACGAACGCGCGAGCGCGAAGTCAAAAGAAGCAGGCGCGCGAAGGAACGGAAAGAAGAGAGAGAAGTGTGTGAGAGAGAGCCGGAGCAAGCTCGCGCGCGTGCTGAACTCTCGGGAACGAAAGAGAGCCTCGTGAACTGCCGAAAAAACTCCGCGCACTCTCCTTTTTCCACCCTCTAACAACTCTCGGGTCACCGCGCGCTCGGACTGAAATTCGCCGCGTGCAGCACTGCGCTGCAGAGAGCACTCTATGACTGACTTCGCCGTCGCTGCAAAGGCCTACCTATAGCGCGCACCACGCGGCGTCGGCAGCCAGCTGATTCACCCGGCGACAAGTCCGTGCAAGTCCTGACCCGCGCGCCGAGAGCTGCGAGCGCGCTATAGCGGGCGTGTATATAGCGAATACACGCGCTCACCGGTGTGGGGTTATATACGTTCGTCCTTTTCTACGAGCGTGAAACGGTGCTATACGAAGGAGAGATAGAGAGAGGCGAACGGTTTGTTGCCAGGAGAGTGAGAGCACAGTTCGACGAAGGAGCGCGTGCAGAGGTGTGTGTAAGCAGACGAGCGCCAGCGCGTCCAGGAGAAGGTTTAGGGGTAATTAGAGGGAGCGGGTGCGACGAGGAGAAGGGATGGATGACGGTTGTGTCGAGAGGGAAGAGTACTGTACAAGTGTGTGGTGGAGCCAGAGCTGTGCTGTACAGGTATGTGTACGCGTGTCTGTGTGTTTTTGTTATTGATGCGGTAGTATTGTTGTGGGAGTGACGTGTCGTGGTCGACGTCGACGAAACGAACGTATAGATACGTCAAGACTGCGGATGCGTAAGGATTTTTATCTTTCTCTGACATTTTGGATATATAGTTTATCGGGTGTTGTCTACTGATAATTTCTTTTTGTTTTTGTTTTCGATAGATTTTATCATAGAATTTTTAACAATTTTCTAAATTTATAATAATTTTAAATATTACTTATATGCGTTGCAGACAAAATTACTTTTATCATAATCATAACAATAAATTTAAACGTTGTAGAAAAAAAAAAATATGGTTTTATCGACTCCGAAATTTTTCGGAGTTTTAGCATAGCAATATATTTTATAAGGATTGCAACGCTATGTTTTTATTTTACAAACGTCTTCTTTTGTTATATGCGTGACGCACGAGGTATTTCAGCTGCAAAGAATCCGCAGAGCCCCCCCGACTCGCGGCAAAAAATTAAGTAAATCGTTTTGTTTTATTACCAAATGGAGAGCACGCAGAGTGTCGGATTATTTTATTGCGTGCGAAAAAATAATTTTAGATTTCGGATAAAATTCTTGAGTAAAAGCCTCCGGGCATTAAGTGCTGATTCTATCAAATATTCATGAATTGGAAAGTGTGGAGGAACGGAGGAGAACTTGAAGTTTTTATAGTCGTATTAAGATTTTATTACTTTAAACGTTTGACAGTTTGTAAGTGTTTATTAATAGAATATAAGTGGCGATTCGCTGCAATTAGCAACTCTAAAATCTGTAAACGTTTACATGCGAGTTAATAAGCCGCTTTATTACTCAACTATACTTCTTCCTGGATTTTTAAATTTCAAACTGTTTAATTAATCGAACGCAGGATATTTTTTAACGGATATTTCAAGCAATTTCCAGATATTATCGAATGGCAAATAATTTTCTTTTTCTTCAAAAAGAAATATCGGATAAACTCTTAAGCTCTTTCATTGTGTGCTAAAAAAAAATCCTCGTAAAAAAACTATATTTTCCTTTCATTTCTATACCCTCATCATTTTTATTTGTCCGTCTTATCTAAAGAATTCGCGACGGGTCAATTACTGTCACAACTCTATATACTAACCGTCATTAAGTTCGTCCGATTTCAACGATATTACTTTCGCCCGGTGTACTTTCATTTCTTTCTCCGTCTCTCTCCCTCCGTTAATAATTCCGCCTCGCCGTATATACACTGGACGTCGACGACAATAATCATATTAAATTATATGTGAAGGGTCCATGCTTCCTGCCAGATAATAACGAGACACGTGTGGTATATATACGTGTGTATTCGCCCGGCTGTATAAGCTAAAATGTGTATATACAGCCCTGAGAGTGAGAGCGCGCACTCGCGCGTTCATCGAATTTACTGTTGACAAGAATACGTCGGCTTACGAAATCCACGAGCGCGTTGGCGTAATCTTAAATAATCGTGTTAATGCCATCTGCGTCCACCCCGACGAGTGAAAAATTATTATTGGTATTATACGAATACGGTAAATTATACATCTATATATAAATGATATTGCACGCATTTGCATAGTATGGGAAAATCAAGTGCGACTACTGACTACAGCTGTAAAGTTAGTCATTAATGACTAATCCAATACCCATCATTTGTCATCCTGAATCACTTTTACAGTCTATTGTATGCCCCCCAAATATAACTACCAAAAATCCATTGTTATATACACACGGGCGCTATCGAAATAATAGGCAACTTGTTTCAAAAATGAAATAATTGCCCCCCTCCCATCATTGTCATAATCCAAAAAGCGTTAATTAACAATCCAAACACACGCCGCGCACAATTTAAATGCGAACAATGGCCCTCCTCTCTCACTACTCACAGACCTAAACCCGCGAAATCACTTCCACAAACAATCCCATAACTCGTCGTCTTCGCGGCGGCGGCGGCGCGAAAGAAAAAGAAGAAATCGCACGACCCACGCGCGCCCTCTCCCAACAATAGCACAACTTCTCTTCCATCTTCGTCAAAACGATACATTTTTCCCCGAACCTCGCATCTCCCCGTCTCAATTACGAAATGTTTCGCATCTGCGTCCCCCTCGTCTGTATATACATATACAATCTCGCCGGAATCGGTAAGGAAGTAAAGCAACAACTGCTGCCTCCTCTGCCCACGCTACTCCGAAGCTCGCTCGCGCGCGTGCGCAGCCGTCCAGATAATCATCTGGCATTCCTCGGTTCGCTTCGCGCCGGTTTTTTCGCCTCCGCGACAGCAGCAGAAGCGGCTCTCTCGTGTAAGTCTGTGTGTACACATTCCTATGGCTAACTGTCTGTGTCCCCGCGGACGCGTCGGTTACTTCCGGACAGGAAGGACAACGACTGTCGCCCCGCCAAGTCCAAAAGTGCACGGGTAAGGGAATTCGGTGTGTAACAGAAGCAGCTAGGCGTGCGTATATATAGGGTATATACTCTTCGCTTTTTCGAGGGAGAGAGAGACAATAAGGCTGTGTAGTGCGAGCGCGCGCGCGTATATAAGGGTGTCGAGACAAAGGCGACGCGGATAAGTGGTAATTTGGGTTTTCTTTCGAGCTGCTAAGGAGTGAGGGGGCAGATAGAACGAGGTGAAGGAGCAAAAATTCGAGTCGTCGCTAAAGAATCGGTTGCCATAGATACTGCATATATATATACGCGTGATATATATAGATTGAAGAACTATTCGGAGCGATGGTTAGATATAAGAACCTACGGGGTGTGTAGCTGTTTGTGTGATGATGCCATGATGGTTCGCGTTTGCGATAATTGTGTATATTTTATTTTTAATCGTGCGAGTTTCCTCCTGGATGAGCTTCGTAATTTTTAGTGGAAGTACACGAGTGTCATTAAAAATAACGAGGGCGCACACGATTAAATGAGCACATTTTTTTCACATTTCGCTCTGCTTGTGCGCTAAATCGACGAAATCTCCCCCGCCTCTTCTAGAGCGTACTTGAAAAATTTTTCTAAAAAGAAAAAAAAAACAGAAAGAAACCATAATCATAACCGCAGTTCATATTATATATATAAATGTAAGATTATAATTTATCGAAGCGACCATTATAACTACTGCCTATATTTTAAAATTCATTCCAAATACGCTCACTTAGCGCTGTGATTTATCGCGCCAGTTTACATAAGCAGTAATCGCTCCACCCAATTTATGTAAGGCTACGCGTATATCTTGCTCAACGAGCATCGTCGTCGTCGTCTCAACTCTCTCTCTCTACCCATCACACGAATAGATGCATCTTCCTCCATAAATCAATACCCTCCGAATTCTCCTGATTTACCGATCAATAAAACGTTCACCGTTCGGCGAGCAGGTTGGGACCCGCCGCGTCGCAAACACACACACACACACACACACACCGATATACTAAATCCCTCGCTAAAACGTCGAATTATCAATTCAAATTTCGCCGCCAGCCGCGCCTATCAATTACAAAAAGAAACAGGCGACACATTCCAGCAGGCCACACGCACAGCCGTGAACTTTTTCTTACAATACTTATCGTCCAGTGCAATCTCAACGCATATTACATATATTACATACACACATAGATATGCATAAGGTACATTCATAGAGCTCCTCTAGTTCGTTTAGCGTAAGCGCGCGGCCGCACGTAATGAGGCGCGGCGGCTTACGGGCGTAAACCGTGCGTAATTGGAGTGCCGCTCGTTAGAAACCACTGCCTCCGCGAGAGAGAGCGATCGGGAGAGGCTGTGCACTAGAAAATCCAGGCATATACATGCCACTACTAGGCAGCCGAAATAATTAACGAGGTAGGAGTAGGAGTAGGCTTTCCTCGAAATATGCATTAAACCCTACGTTTATACACACTACTACTACTACTACCGTGTATACACACATACATTTGTATATTCGTCTATATATCCTTCGCTTTGACTTCTTTTCTGCGGGCACTTTGTTTTTTCGCCTTTGGCAAGGGACGATCTTTCATTAGTGGTGTTAACGACCGCCGCGATTTTAATCGGGAGGGAGAGAGAGAGAGAGAGAGGCTTACGTGTATAAGCCGCTGTGGTGGCAACGGGCGGCTTTTGACGAATCGTTCGCCATTTTTTTAAAGAGACGAATCGCCAAAGCCGCGCGGCGCACGGGAGCTGCAGCAGCGGGGCTTGCGCGCGTCCGGTTCCTTTGCCGCGACGCGCGCAGAGGAGGGAAAAAAATTAATGAGGCCAATTTGTTAGGCGGCCCCTGTATACCAGCGTGCGCGTGAGAATCACGATACATATATATAGCGGTGGTGGTGTTGTATTATATATACACGTCGTCTTAAAGGTGGAGAGATGCAGAGGTATTTGAGTTGGGAAATTAGCGATAAGGCGATTTATCAGCAGTCAATTGGTGGCGATAATGACGACGCCGTGGCTGTATTGAGTATTGGGAATGTTTTGATGATTTGCGGTTCGTGATGGGGAGTAGCGTGAATGGGCATCACGGGGAATATAATACAGGTGCTCGGTAATAAGATAATGAAGTTGCACTGTGTAATCTATCAATTCAGAACTCTAGTAGAAAATTAACCATATTTTATAGCTAATGTGTTAATTAAATAGAAGCATTTTTAGCCAAAATCGATACAAAAGTAATATAATACATCTTAAAGTTGTACTGTTGCTTAAAATAACCGTTTTATAAAGTGTAAATATATATACCATAATTGATTTCTGATTGGTACATAATTATGAAATAACAATGTGCGTTCTTAGCCATAAAGGTAACTCAAAAATAGCTAATTTATGGTTTACATTTTTACTTTTAGGAAAGTAGTGTTATTTGCGATTTCAATTATTGATCTTTTAGAACGTCTTCTGAAGATACGGTTGGTAATTTTTTTATTTTAATATTTAATGTGCTTTTCGACTTCAACGAAAAAACTTTTATTTGGATTATATAAAAATTTAAATAAATAAATAAATACCGTTATTACTGAACGTTTGTCCAGCGCTGTTTATATATACATATTAACATAACATATTTCGCAACGAGTTCGTAAACTTTAGCTCCACGAGTATATTCGATATTACAAAAATTTCCCGGAATGCCGCAAAATTAACAGCCTCGCCAATTTGAATAAAGCCGTAATAACACTAAATTTCATATAGCCGGCGCGCGGATACCAGCAACATATTTCATTATACAATATTTTCATTAAGCAACTCGAGCATAACCGCGCGCATTATACAACAATCTTCTCTATTACGCAACCGCGCGCGCGCACACACATAATATATATACAGTCTAGTGTCTCGAATCGACAATCGACCGAGCGGGAAAATCAAACACGCGAGTCCAGTTATGTGCGCATACATATATAGATAAAACCCGTCGATGGACGATTGATCATGATCGATGATTTTTCTCCCGCGGGAGGAGACAATGCGGAAGCGCCGTCGCTGCTCAAAGTGAGCGCGCGCGCGCGCCTGTACAACGGTACTAGAGTGGATTAAAAAGAAGAATGGGTATATCGCCGCGCACTCCCTCGTTACCTTGAAACTCTCGCCCGCGTGCGGTACGCGCGCGGTCCAAAAGTGTATTTCCCCAGGCGGCTGTTTCCCGGCACGTGCACTCGGTGGAGAGGCGGCAGTGCGGTGGTAACGGCGCGCGGTTCCAACGTAATCTGGGAATGTTAATGCGGTTTTCGAGTAATCTGCATTAATTTCTTTATGGTGGTTTATGTCTTTAAATTGCAAATTTCGTACGGATTCTTCAATGCTTCCGCGTGATAAATTGCGATTCGCTGCTGCGTTTTCTTCTTCCAGGGGGAATAGACTAAAACGTTTTTTTTACGTTTTATTGTTGTTCGTTTTTTTAACAACTGAGAGGAATAACAGTATAAACTATATCTATAGATATAATTAACTGTTTTGATATCCTGGTCATGTTCAATATAATACAGCTGATAGTATATAAAATTTAAATGCACATTATACAAACAAACACTTAAGCAACACACATATATTTTTAATAAGGAAAAGCCTCGGTAACCACGAGGTTACGTCACATCGATGATTACTATTTACATATACGCCCACAACCAAATAAAGAATAAAAGAAAAATAATCAAACAAATCTCTTTAAACACCTTCTTAGCCTCTTGCGTGTGTCTCCCTGGCCGAATTCCTTGGCTGTCTTCGCACCCGCACCTCTCTCGGCAATATTATTACGAAACGACCTCGACAACTGCCACTGCTAACTCTTCACGACACTGCACACACAGACACGCCCCGTCAAATTAGCTTAACTCTCCCGTAGCGGCGGCGTCGGTGGCTCGAGACAAAAACGCTATTATCGCGGCGGCTGTTGCTGCTGCCTTCTCTTCCCCGCAGAAAACAATCCTATTCTCTCTCTCTCTCACTCTCCTTGGTCCTATTATCTCCACTACGATTAATAACGGCGTTCCAGGAAGCGACAGCAGCGCGGGCGCATTCGCGTATACGAAAAAGCAGCGCGAGGCGGCGGCGAATGAATAGAGAGAGAGCGCGCGGCGGAAAGAGGAACCAGGCCGCCGCCACGCCGCGATGATAGAAGCCGCCGATAACGCGCCACGATAAGCCTCGAGAGAGAGAGAGAGGGAGCAGCTACTCGCTTTTATTTATCGGAGAGATAAGAAGCCGCTGCCACCGCTCTGTGTGTGTAGATCGGAGATGCTCGTGACGTAACGAGAAAGAGCGGCGGAGGCAGCTCGCGCGCCGCGTTCATAATTCCCTCTCGAACCCTTTTACGTGAATAATGGACCGACGCTGTTCCCTTATTTTTTTCCTCCGCGCCGCTGCAGTATAAGCGAGGTAGCACACAGCTATTTGTGTGTGCTCGCGCGCGCGGGCGCGCTCGTGCGTTTCGAAAATTACCCGGTAACACGTGAAAGCAATTTGAATATTTATCGCTTGATTTACGCGTGTACACGCGCGTGCAGCAGCCTTGTGTTGTTGTGTGTGGGAGTGTATGTGTGTTTTGATGGTGAAATTGTGATGAATGTCTCGGGCTTTTCTTCTTCTCTTTCTCTGTGTGTGTACGAGGAGAAGTGGAGAGGATGAGGCGCGCGCGTTTAAAACGAGATACGGCTTTGTAAAGAAGAGTCGGTTTTCAGGTGAGAGCGAGCGGTTATAATACAGCGTTGGAGAGAGGAGATTTAAAGGGCTGCTTGCGTGTATTATAAATATTTATGGCTAATGTAAATATCATCTTTCGCCTCTCGTGTGTTTGTATAATAGGTGTATGCGTGTGCGCATGTAATGTATATACTTTCGTGTGTGGCCGCGTGTATTGTATTAAGTGCAGGTTATATAGTTTTGATTCATAGTAGATGTAATGAAGGATTCGGTTGTTGTTATAAGAATTTTTTTTACTATATATTTTTTTAAATCACTGTATCTTTCGGTCTTTGTTTAGTATATCTGTTCAAAACTATGTGTATATTATAAAATGTATGCCGGCGTACGCATTATATCTAAAAATGATAAAATACAAACAGCGCATACGATAAGCTGTTTTCGGAGAGATAATAAAGTTTCCGTCTATGGAGTTTTCACTGGGAAGTATGTACTATAATAATCTTGCTCCAAAAAGCCTATATCGCAGTGTTAAAATTTTAAGCCTTTTAACAAACGAAAAAACTTACCGATTATGATAGTTTCCTCTCATTTTCTATATTTTGAGTAAACAATAAGTAAATAAAATCGAATATCAAGTTCTGCATGATATAATATGCATATTGTTAGCAGTTGATCTATTACCCAAAATAATTTCACCATCATCATTTCTCCTAATAAATTTACTCTCGTTTTCCACCATCTCGAAAAAAAAATTAGTAAAACAAGCAGCTCACTTCCGCCACTTTGTCCAGCGCGAGAATTCCTCTCCTCAACATCCCCCCCTATATATAACATCAAACAGGCATTCCAATAACTTTTTCGACATCCTGCGCACCCCCGCCTCTCCTTTTCCCTCTGTCCCGCACGTTTTCGTCGTTTCCACGTCAACGCCCGAACCCGCCGTCGTCACCTAGCTCTCTCTCTCGTCTAACGTCGTCGTCATTTAAAGGGCGTCGGTGGCGTCGGCGGCACTTCCTCCTCTCCCTCGGGTGCTAAAGATCGCGTCACGAAGCAGCAGCAGCAGCTCGGCAGCGGCGACGCGTCTATTTATAGCGATGGAAAAACGCCACTTAAGAGAGGCGGTATAATTACTCCCGCCTATGGGGATCTGCATGATGTGCAGAGCGTATAGTTGTTGCGTCGCATGTGTGTGTGCGCGCGTGTCTGTGTATGTGAAAGAGAGTCGATCGACGCGCGCGCGCATCTGTCCGTTTTCTCGGTAAATTAATCAGCGCCGACGCGACGGACATTGACACGGCCCGCACGCGCGTTCGCGGTATACATGTGGAGTGAGAGAGGAGGAGAGATAGCGAGTTGACGGAGAGATTGTGTTTTTTCGTTTATAAACGAGAGAGCGAGTAAAAAAAAAGATTGCCCGCGACGCGCCGTGTGTTTAATATTAATCAGCGCATATATGCGGATGGTGTGGGAAATATCGTCGATAAGGTTCACCTGGTTGTTTTGGTGCGTATATAGGCATACCTGAAAAACCTGTTTATATTTCCATTTTTGTAATTGAAAAGCTTATATAGTAGTGGCGGCAAATTACTTTGGTTTCGAGATTAGGAAATAATTATCTGATTATGGCCAATTGGCTGCTGACGGGGAGGAAATTGAATGAGATTTCATTAGATCAGATACAGTTTTCACAGTCGTTTCGAGTATTGCCGCGAATGGAAAGCCAATCGGCGCCGCCAATGCCGTCGTCTCGTTTTTATTTAGGGGAGGGAAAATTTATTGCGTCTACGCGCCATATGTTGACTATATACTTTTCTATCTTTGTTCCAATGGCTTTCCTGATACGAGTCCTTATCTGAGGGACACACACACGTGTGACGCTGAAAGTAAAATCCCTCCAACTGTGTTTATAGTTTTGGGCTTTAGAGTTTCTCACGTATCCAAGAAATGAATATTGTTTTCACTTGAAAATTATAAATAGTTTTCATTAGTTTTTATTATTATATTAAATAAATAATTATTTCAAATGAAATAAAATATTTTACTGTACACATACAATTCTCATAAATTTAACATTTTAAATTGAATATTTCTTTTAATAAAGAGAATAAGCTCATAACACTTTCGAACAATTAAGTGTTACTCAACAGCATTTATTCAAGTTAAATGCTGCCCGTGGAATTTGTGTAATTTGATGAACTTTATTTCCTCAAATACTCAATTTATTGTCGCGAGCACGAAAGAATGCAGGCGTACAATGCTGAATACCAACACAATACACCGCATTCGTCAGCTAAAACCGTACATAAACCAGAAAAGATTTCCACAACTCGACAGAGGGAGAGAAATCCAGTTTACAAATTGTTTTAAATCACCAGACAAAAACTTTGCACACACGCCCAATATAAAACGAGAGCGCGCGCGCGTATTTTACGCATATTCATCATATTTACATACAGCGAAGAAGATAAACATATACAAATTTATACACCAGCGCGACGTCGCCTGCGTAAATACACGGTCATATATATATAGCAACAATTTTAATTGCAAAGTAAACACACACGCGCCCGTATGCTGCGTTATACACACGGCAAACTTTCGGGCAAGTACAGCTCGCTTATACGGTTCATATTCAGCTCAGGGGGGGTATTATTTTGGGGCGCGCCAGCGCAAAAGTTACGCGGATATCATTCCACAATTCCAAATGTAAATACCTCTTCGCACAGAGCCGCCGCCGACACCGTTGCCGTCGACGCCACGCGCGGGTATTCCCTCCGGAGAGTACCGAGAGAGAGAGAGAGAGACAATTCGCCCCCCGGTATAACCCTATGTTCAACCGAATATATCCCCCGAATTCGCCGAATAATCAAACATCGCGCGCAAATTACACGTATTAGCCTACCTAACAACCCCAAAAGCCCTTGGATATACATATATATTTACCGCGCGTACTTCAAATAAAAGCAGTAGCAGCAGCAGCTCATAATGCGCGTATAAAACTCAAACTCTCCTCTAAACTAATTTCCGCAGCATAGCACTAACGATGTTCTCTTTCTCTTTTGGATTTCAGGATCATCATCATCGGCAGTATAACGCAGGTGCCGAAGAAGAGACAGACGCTGGCAGACATGGCGCGCGGCGCTCACTCGCGCGCGGCGTCTGGTCCCAGCTGCTCGCGCTAGCGCTTTGCCGCTGACGTGTGAGAACAATGGCCGGAGCGACGACCGCGGCGGCCGCGGGCGGCGCCGCCTCGTCGCTGCCGATGCCTGGCTCGGCCCGTCGGGCGAACCTCGAGTTCCCCCCGCCGCCGCCCTATCCGCCGCCGCTCCACAACGGCAGCTCAGCAGGAGCAGCATCCACCTCCGCCGTAGCTTCATGCTCGAGTTCCCTGCTCGACCAGCCCAGCACCTCCGCCATGGCAATGGCCCTCGATCACCACCATAACAACCATCATCTACGGTATCAGTATAACCATCATCGTGGTTTGGTACATCACTCGCCCAGGTCGCTGCACGATTACTCCTATGCCTATTACGAGCCCGGACCCAGTACGAGCACGTGCTCGGCGTCGTTGGTCAGGCTCGGTAGTCAGCATCATCCCCAAGAGTATCAGTTGCTCGAATTGGAGCAGCAGCAGCAAGAGGAAGACGAGGCTGCTGCCGCAGTCGCTGTAGCGCAGCAATCTTATCAGTCGTATCAGATACACCAGCACAGGCAGGATCCTCAGAAAAGGCACACCTACGTGACGAGATACGGCACCGAGGAGAACATCTACGAGGAGATCTCGGAAATTGGGTGAGTAGGTTGCCCGCGCGGGGATTGAGAATTGTATTATGAAGGATTAGAGCGTGTGTGTGTGTGTGTGTGTGTGTGTGGATGTCTTGTTAGCGAAGTATTAGAAGGATTAAGGTTTATTTGGGACGACACGCGAGAGTGATGGGCCGAAGTGACTGTTGGTTCCGTGGAGAGAGAGAGCAGTGTCTGATAGTAATTAGTTTTGACTGAAGGATTAATTAGCTTTATTAGCGTCGGCATGATGTCGGTTTAGTGTCAAAATCTGTAACGGAGATAAAGAGTCGGGGATTCGAGAGTATATATGTGTATACCTACTTCTATTTTCTCAGCTGGGAATTTTATAATTTAAAAAAGTTTTTCCTCGAAATTTTAATACGGAGCTTATAAAAGATTTTAAAAAGCTTTTTCTCATAATTTGGTTTTTTAATATAGAAGATGAAATTATTATATCTATTCGTGCTGCATATAGTTTTTCCATATAATAAACCATCGTTATTGTTGTATATACAATGTACGAACCCTTTCATCAAAATTAAAAAATTATCACCACTATTACTTTCTTTATCGTTATTAATGAACGACATAAACGTCGCGCTGCAACATCCTCTCTCGTATATTATTTCACTCCCTCCCTCGCCCTCGCGATTACGAGCAGCCGCTTTCAAAGACAATAAACATACATCACTCGTGGAGAGATTTTTCAGGGAACGAGAACAGAGCGCCCCAAGAATTAGTAGTTCACTCTATAAACTCCTGCAGCAAAAAAATTTCGCCGCTTAATTATATGCACACGCGTGCTTAAATAACAGCCATTCATATTCGCCACACATCGCTTATCTTCGCCGAAGCACTTGACGCGTACTCGCTCGTGCGCGATCAAACATTTCCATTATGTTGACATTATAAGTCTCTCTCGCTGAAGCCGAAAGCCGGCAGCGAGTTCCTCTCGAGTTGCGCCTCTCCACGTCTGCGCCCGTAATTCGACCTAATAAAAGTATACTCGGCCCCTGGCCGCACTGCAGGCAATATGCCGTCCAATTAATCGCCGCGCGGCGCGTGAGAGGGAACAAAAAAAAACACAGAAGGAATCCTATACCTACACTCGAGAGCTACCGTCTCTCTCCCACGTCGATCACGTGTAACATCTCTCCGCACGGCGAAAATCCATCGTTCTCTCCTCCTATATAGGTACGCGAAAAGAAAAAACGGTATGAAACATCGAGAGTGTGGAATCGCAGACGCGAGCTAGCGAGCGCGAAAAGCCATATTCCCTAATCTCTCTCATTCATCTCTCTCTCTCTCTCCCTCCTCGGGGGCCGTAAATACGGCTTCGACGGGTCGGGCGCTAAAAAAAAGGGAGAGGAACGCTCTCGCGCGCGCGAAATATGCGCGACAGCTCTCCGCGCGTGAGGCAAGTTTAATTAAAACGCGTGTGTACGAGAGCGAGGGAAGCCTCTCTCTCGCGTGTAAACGCGCGCGTACGGCAATTACGAGCAGCTTGCGCGCGTGTTTCATTGAACGATTCTGCGCGATATAAACACCTGGCAGTGCAGCGTGCGAGCTAGCGCGGCTGTTTTGAAACGCCGGCAGCAGCAGTGGAATGGCATAGATCTTCGCGAGTTGGCGAGAGTGTCTGTGTGGTGTTGTGTTTTTTAGCGCTGGCCGTGCGCGTCTCGATCGATTAAAAATAATTTGTTACGGCGCGGGGCTTTTTCTCCGTGTGTATGTGTATGTGTGTGTGGAGAGGAGGAGGAGAAGCAGCGGCTTGGGTGTGTAGGGGAGAATGGTTTTGTTATGAGAAATTGGTTGTAAAGAGGAGCGAACGAGGGGATCGCGAGATAGGTTCTCCTAATTTGATTGATTCTGCGTGTAAAAACGTAAATTGAAATTGTTTTTCATCGTTTAGATTTATATGTGAATTTTATCTAGTTTCGTTGAATTTAAGGCCGAAATGAATAAAGTTTAAGTGATCAAAAGTTCGTCGTGGCTATATGAAATTCGCGTGGTTTCTTGGAATCCTTGCGGAAACTGTAAATATTTTATATCGCGGTCTTCTAATTATATTTTATTAAAGTCACGCTATCAAAGGGTGTGTTTAAAAGCATATTAAAATTCTGCGTAAAAAGAATTTTTAATATATTCTCTATATATGAAAGAAATTCTTTGTATAGCGATAATATAGAAGTATATACTTTAAAAAATTGTATTTTTTTACGGGTTTTCGTCGCCCCCGCCATAGCCCATAAACCTTTAAATATCTGCCCCCTCTCTTCTGGAGTACAAGTGAAATGAAGCAATAAAGTTTCAGTAATATAGGGGAATCGTTGTTTTCGCATGGAAATATATATATAAAACATTCGCAATATGATTCAATTTACGTGTATATCATATCCTCTGAAAACTTCTAAATATTGTGTAGATGTATATATTAGACCCTGTAGTTTTGCATTTTCAATATTAAATTTTTTGCCGGCATTCTATTCGCCCATATTCAAACCGTCCCATTGTTACCGTTATATTAAAAAGAAGCAAAAAAAGTGCCTTCTTTCGACTCATTAAAAACCAAACTTTACATTACCCTCGATTTCGATACTTCGATTAACAAAACGAAACTGCCATTATCTCTGTCTTCCTTTCTCTCTAAATATAAAGCATCCTTGATAACAAGAAATCGACAGAAAACTGGCTCACCTCCAAGAAACAAACTTATATAAATACCACCCCCCGCACTGCTAATAATATACAAGCGAAGCGAAAAGCCTCATTATATTAACTCGGTTCATCGGACTTATTTACCCACATTATTCCCTCCAGCCGGCCGCACACGCCCAGCTGTGCAACGACACTCTATATACACACTCTCGTCGCGTCCAGCGTACCATACTACCACCACCATCATCACCACCGCTGCTTTTCCACAGATTGACAATCCAAAAACCACACCGCGCGCTCATTAAAACTTCACTAACCCCTATACAAGCGAGCCCTCGCGCGTCGTGCTCAGTGGAACAAACAAGACCGCGAAAACCGCCTAACCACATCGCGATCAAACGAAACCTCCCGCAGAAAAAAAAAACATTTCCTAAATACCTATCTCTCTCTCTCTCTCGCTCTCTCGCGATATTTCAAAGAGCCGGCGTGTAATTAAACACGGCGCGATGCTCTCGCTCGATGCGCATTGATTGAAAGCACGCGCGCGAGCGCGGATATATCTTGCTGCGAAATCAGTTTCTATCCTTCTCTCTCTCGAGTGCTCGCAGCATCTATCGCGTGTGTGTAGTATATATACAGTATATATACTATAGTATAATACTACACCTCTATCTCTCTTGCTCCCTCTTGCTCTTATACCTCGTTCCGCTCGCGCCCGTAATTTTAGATCGGCAATCTTCTCTTCTCTCGCAGGCACGCGCGCGTGCGAGTAGAGCGTGAGTTCCTTCGAAAACTTGGGCAAACAGGGCGGATGGAGAGAGGAGTGAAGCGATCCTTAGTCGCTGCTACACTACCACTACCACCTGCCCCTCGTTGAATGGAGTTCCCGAAATTACACACACGCGCTAGCAGCGGCGGCGGCTGCTTTTTTCGGACGTGCGCTAGGTATAAAGGCGAACGCGACGAGCGCGAAGCCGATCAGCTGTGGTGTACTGCTGCTGCAGCAGGTATATGTGTGGCAGGAGCGCGCGCGGCTTCTCTGATGAATTATTAATTTTCGGTCGGACGTTATTCGCGCGTGTGTGTAGCCCGTGGTTAGAGAGGGGTCTGATTTATTTTCACTTTCGGTAGTGGCTCGGGAGGATATTAGTTGCCGCTCTGTGTGAGCTGATGCTCACCGCCCCGGCCTTTCGTGTAATTCGTGCGATATCTGTCAGAGAGGATCGGAGAGAATTTAAGACTAATGAGGACTGTAATGTAATTTGTATCTCGCCGTTTCTATGAATTCGATGTCACTATTTGTGTGTATATGGTTTTTGGAAATTAAAGGCAAATTATATAGGCAAAAACTTTTTAATTTTATTAAAAGCTATAAAGCAGCGCGAAACAACTCATTAGTTCTTCTGAGAACATCGTAATGTTATGGAGAATTGCAAATTAATTATACAAAACATTTTGATTGATGTTTATTTCGACTGCGGGTTTTCACAAAGTCTATACAGCACACATGTAAAATAAATATATTCAGAGAATTTAGTCAGTGCAAAAATACACTTTTGGTTATTGTAATATTTTATTCGTTCATTTAATTCTTATAAAATATTTTATTTCCAATACACAGACAGTATACAGTGAATAATCAAGCAGCAGTCAAAACACGCGTATTACACTTTCAACAAACAATCCCGCTCGCACACCAATTTTCGATAAATTTTCCATAAATTGCTCCATTAAAATATAAATAACACAGACCCCCTCTGTCTTTATCCCCCTCTATAGCGCCCCCCAAAATCCGCATACCCTCCGGCTTAAAATTAACAAGAAATTATTAATATCCCTTGCGCACACAGCCCGCAGATCGGCGACGCGCGCTCTTCTCTCTCCTGCCGCACACGCGTGGTGTACACACACACACAGGACACCTGTCAGGCTAATGACAATGATTGAGAGCCCTCAACCACCACAGCGCAGCGCGCGCTTCGTCTTATCATTACCGCAATTTCCGTGAGAGCCCTTATATAGATAAATTGGCGCTTTCGGATGCACCACCGCCGTCGCCGCCGTCGCTATATACGTACGGCAACGATTTTACGAGGCTTTTGTTTATTAGGATGCGTCGGTCGTTAGCAGAGCGCACCGCTCTCGCGCGAGGAATTATAGCGCTAGTTATGGGGCATCGATTTTAACTGGTAATTTTCGTTCTTCGCCCTCTGAGCGCGCGCAAATTGTACATGGCGATAGTGGTAGAGAGAGAAGAGACCGCAAGAGAGGAGTTCGTTGGCCTCTCGTTAAACGCGCCTCCGGGGCTCATTTGAATGAGCCTAGACGAATTTTAATAAGTAAATAGTCGGGACAGAGGGGTGGGAAGAAAGGGTACGCGCGTACGTACGTACGTGCCGGCTGGGAAACGGCAAGGGCTTGGTTATCTTTAAGTTAATGTTTCTTAACGCTTGAAATATATATTGGACGATTTTTCTTCCTCTCTTAATTATTACATACGCGAATAATTTGTAGAGAACGCACGGATTTGTCGTCGTTAAATTTTTAATTAAAAATCGAACTAATTAACGGCCGATCCTCCGCGTTATTACATCATGCGTGCCTACCCACATTCCGTTATAATAATGTTTTAACGTATGTGTCCGTCATTCGATACGTGCGCAGAATTTAACAATGTGCGGACGGACCGAGAGGCTTGTGTCGCAGCCTCATACCGCTTACCGAGAGAGAGAGAGAGAGAGCGCCAAAGGCAAAGCCTTTGTGCCAGCCTTTATTTTAGCATACAAATTAAGCCCCCGCGCGCGTGCGCGTATTTATTTCAAAATCAAAGCATTTCGTGTCGTTAATTACAAAAGCGACAGATGTCGGTATTTCAAGGAAAATTAATTTCGTCGGGGTGCTGATGTTTTCATTTTTCTTTCTTTTTTTACGCGGAGGAAAAATTCCAGCTCTTTGTTATTCGGAGCGCGCGCGCGCGCGCAGATACAGTCAACTGGGCGGCACGGCAGCGATGATATTGTCGAATTATGTATATGTAATAATTTTTGCCTATTATCGAAAGCGAAATTCGAACGCGTGTGACTTTTTAATTAACGAATTTTCACCCCCCTGGTATATACATAAGCCAGGGGGATTGGCTTGCGCTTCGCACGTGTACATGCGGTACGGAAATATGTATATACATATTGGAGAGGTAAAACGATAGAGTTGTTCGATGCAGATTTTTATTATATAGGGCGCATTGAAATATCCGCATATAACTCGTTACTTTATATATAAATGAACGGTATCAGACAGTTTTATCGATCTCTACATATTTCCCAGTTTCGCATACAAGTCATCATCCTCTCTCTCTCTCTCTCTCTTTCGAATAAATATGACTTTAAATGACTTACTAGATATAAGCCGTGCACGCGCGCGCGGCGGCAAGGAAAATATATATATATCTATATAAGTATATACCTATCAGCCAGACCTGTAAATCGAACACGACGACGCGTGCACCGTGCAGCTCATTTGGTATTAAAATCAATTAATAAACAACGCTACAACCACCTCGCGGCCGCTTATACATTTGCTCTCTCTGTCTATGTCCTATCTCCCGTCCCCCGAAGTAATCGAATGAAGCCTGCGCGCGTGCTCGTACATTGTAACGCGTGCGGGCGCGCATTCAGAACCACTCTATCCAGTCGTGTACCTACTACCACTAGTACAACCACAAACGGCGATCGTTTATGCGACTCAAACTACCGGTCGTCGTCGTCTGGTCAACCGGATGCTGTCTCGTTCTTCGTGTAGTCTCGAAGCTCGTGTTTATGCGCGCGCCTCGCGAATAAATAAAGCACGAGAATATGGGGAAAAATTGAAGTGGAGAGAGTGTGTAGTTACTATGGGCGTCGTCGTCGTCGCCGTTGAATTGAGCATCGGGCGGTATATACGCACGCCCCGCGACGATCAATTCAGAGCGAGACTGTTGGGAGGAGGAGGAGGAGAAGGCGTTATTGAATCATCGCGGCGATCATAACACGTTCGTTAAAAAGCCATATATTTTCGAGGGGTCAAGAGAGGGAAACAGAGTCGGTTCGACGCTTCTTCTCTTACAAGTGGCGGCGTGCGAGAGTCTTTACAGCTGTCGCGCACGGACTTTTGAAGCCGGACGTGCGTGCTGTGTCTTATATACGTATGGGAAAGTTTGTTATACGAGATGGGAGGGAATATGCTAATTAGACGTACAAAGTGACGGCTCCAGTCATTCTTTTTTTTTTCACGGCGTTCGATCGTTTTTATATATATATATATACGCGCTCCGAATCAATTTAAACCACTTTGCGCGACTCTTGTACCTTTTGATTATTGTAGCCATTTGTGTGTAAGCACACGCGAGCTTCTCCTCCCCGTATATGCGTTATTTGCGCGTTTGAAGAATGCGCTCTTAATGGCTTATAAACCGGTATAATCACGTACTACACAGACGCGCGTGTCGTTGGCTTATTCATGCGTAAAACACTGTGGATTGCCGCAAGGTGTACGTACGCCGCTGCCGGCTGTACATGCGCACATTTTTCTCTCATCGCCGACAACGCTATTTCAATTGGTTTTTACTCTGTCGCGCGCGTTGCGTACGTGACACATCTCGGACGACGACGACGCCGCGCCGCGCGCTCAATGAAAGTGAATCACGCGCGCGATTTCCTAGCCCTCAATGAGCTTACTGTCTTCATTTAATCTAGACGAATGCGCGAGAGAATTTCTCCCATCGCGCGCAATGGCTTGATTCATCGAATCAGCTATCAGTCTGAGCCTTAATCAAGAGCGACGACTTATTACTCTCTTCTTTTTTTTCCTTCTTCTTGCAATTAATATGTACTGACATATATGCGGCAAAGGAAGTGGATCGTTACTGAAATAATATA
>JAPYZO010014122.1:0-11094 GCA_030522905.1 Torymus flavipes
CAAAACTGTATTCTCGTGCGCACACTCGCAGGCAAAACATAACCTCCAAAGTGCATCCTTATACTCGAGGGAAATCTGGGACTCGTTCGCGCGTGACATCTGTATCTATAAGGATGAAAAATGAAAAGTCGCTGAGTTAGTAATGCTAGAAGGCGAAAAATCGAAATTTTCTAAATTTTCCGGTTTTTTTTACGGCGTTTTGCATTGATACCGTGTGCCACACTACTGCACACTTTGCGTCAAAATCAATACTTGACGAATTTAAAGAGATAGGTACACTTATTATATTGATTTTAGTAAGTTCTGTACATCAACCTTAAATTATCTTACAATCGAAAATTATTTTAAAATTTAAAGTAGCTCCCATACACACAGTCTGAACTATATAAATTCCAGTTTCACCTTAACCAAATAATCCCACCAAAACTTGGAGCTTCATTTTCGCATAAACTTCGTACCTATCATACATCACGCACATTCCTCCACACACGATCCCATAACCACAGTCTCATCACTCTCATCCCAAAACAAACCTCTCTCCATACATACCTCCCAACTATTCCGAACCCGTTATCCTATCCTCTCTTCCTATCCCCCCACCACTCGGTTCCTCTCTCTCCGTTTCCACGTGTTCGTAAACCTCTTCCTCCTCCTGCCCCTGAAAAACCGCACCGGCAGCAGCAGCAGCACCGGCACATAGCGCGCGCGGAATCCGTAGCGGCAGCCCCGCCCAGAAATAGTAGACCGGCGCGCGCTCTCGGCCGCTGTGCTGCATGCGCACACATATACCCGGGCGAGTGTACCAGTGCAACCGGGATAGAGAGAGAGAGAACCAATTAGAGGCGCCGTTGCCGCGGGCAAGAGGGAGTTCTTCCTTCCTTCGACCCTCACGGCTCTCGAAACGCGGAATTTAGGGCGAATGTATAGAAGAAGGTGGGTTTGTTAGTGGGCCAATTTGAGAGAAGCAAGGAGGGAAGAGGATGGATGGTTCTTTGTTTACGTTATAAGGGAGGACTGCGCAGGGGAGTTTTGTAAGATGGTGGGAGCTGGAGGGTGAAGTTACCTAGGGTGGAGCGTGATTAGAGGATTTTACGTGCGACTGGAGGGTGAAGTAAGTTCTGCGTATAGGTGTGTTGCTTTATGAAAAGTTTGTTATTTATTGTTATTTTGAGAATACTTTATGAGGTGCAGAAGTTTCTTCGCAGGTAATTTGCTGTTAATGAAGTGTTGGGCATAAAATATTCAGTTATTAGAGTTGTACAAACTTGTACGAAAATAATTATTTTCCATTTTCTAAAGTTTCTGTCAATTTATAACCCTGCAGTAGAAATGTTGACCACAAATTGCTGGTTATTTCATAATCTTGCACCAATCAGAAATTTATTTATTTTCACTTCATAAAATAGATATTTTGAGTAACAGTAACATTTTTAGATGAATTATATATTAATTTTGGACAAAAATGCTCCCATTTAATTAACACGTTAGCTCTAAAATATAGTTAACTTTTTTTATCAAGGTAGTAGTTTATTCTTCAATATTATTATTTTTTTTTTAACGAACCTCGCTACATTCTAATCAACATACGATCAGTATATAGTTCTATTTTAACTCCATAATTTCAACATTATCTCAACAACTTGAAATTACTCACTCCACTTCAGTATAATAAGAATAGGATAAGATAACACCTTTCGTTTCCTACCGCACGCACTACAAAAACTTCAGCTCGACCTCCACCACCAACTAAATTTTTCCACAGTTAATATTATAAACAAAAGCCACCGGCTCGCGTACTTAACTACATCCAGTAGCGGTATATGCCCTTCCTTTAGCGAAATATCCTGCCGCTGCGTTATCCCTCCTCTCGCCGTCGCGTCATAAAGCCCCCCAGCGAAAACCGCCGTCACGTTAAATTAAACCCCGTAAAGCCCGGCGTAAAAACGTCAAGCTCCGTAAACACACGCGGCCGCGCTTCCAAACTACCTCTATACTCTTGTATGCAAATGCACGCGTGGATAGGGTTGCTGCTGACGTTCCCCCTTCTGCTGTATACCGCGTGTAGCTGCACTCGCTAAATTGACACCAATTTCCTCGCGAGCACTCTACAAACCCATTTTTTTTTGTTCGGACACACTTCTCCTCGCTTATCAACGCGCCGCGCGCAATCTATATAGGATTGTTTTCTCTTCCGGCTGACGGTCGTGCTCAGCCTCGCAGCTGAGATATCTATACCGTCGTTGCGGCGAGGCGCACGCTTCCGGTCGCTGCGTCATCGTGTGTGTATATACATGTGTGCTGAGGAGGAGGTTTTCTTTCGTCGGGTTTTTTATTGATTTCGTACGCGAGCGCGGGTGTATATAGCAGTGTGTGATGTGGCGTGATAATGGGGCGATTACGCGCCGATGATGCGTAAGATAACGACGTGAAAGGCCTTTCGATGTGGGAGAGAGAAGTGTTGTCGGTAATGTTTTGCTGTATATATGTACGTATACATTATAGTCGCTGGGGAATTGTTGTTATTGCGGAGAGTTGCGCGCTTTTTGTCTCGATAAACCTGAATCTTAGTACTATACTAAGCCTCTATTAATGTACCGTTATCGTCGGCGCGGCTGCGCAAAAAGTTTTAATGCAGAGAAATATGCGCGCACGCGAATAGACGGCGTAAAGGAAGAAGAAGAAGAAGAAGACGATGAAGAAGAATCTTCTGGTGGAACGTGTTATGACGACTTTAACGGTTGAGTCATTTGTAATTGCAAAATGATCGATCATTGTTATTTTGAATTGGTTATATCAGCAGTCGGGATTACTGCGCGTTTTGTCGGAGTAAAAACATTTGTAAAGAGATATCTAACGTTAATTATTTTCAATCTAAAAGTATAAATAAGTAATTCGCAATAAATGGAACTATGTCAGCAAAAACAAACTGTTGAATAAATCAGCATAAAAAGACCGCGTAAATTCTAGCTCGCTACAAACCACAGGCCTGCACAAATCAGCAAAGTCATGAGATTCAGCCTATATACAATACACCGCAGAGAACCTCTTATCACGCTAATATAGCACCTATTAATCAAATCCAATCCACCAGACAACTACCCAACCCAGAAACTAAAACTCCCCTTTTCTCTCTCTCTTCCAAACATCACTTCAACAACTATTTTCTTCCTCTCTTCTCCACTCCTTCCATACCTCCGAGAAAAATGCTGCGGCACTTGATGCAACGCGCGCGCCCGAGCGCGTCCAGGAAATCGGCGGCGCAGCGGCTAGAATCGAAGAGAAGGATAGATTCCGCAGCCCGCGGCTAGATTGTCGATCGTCCGTTATATAGAGTCCGACGCCGCCGGCTCGCGCAAAAACTGCTAATCGAGCTCTCGCGCGGGGGTGGGGAGACGAGAAGTGGGCGCTGCTGCTGCTGCTGCCGTGGTTGCACTTTTTGCGGTATAATTGCGAGGTATAGAGCGGAATTTTTTCGGAACGGTTTTTGCGGGGGATGGAGAAGCGGGTCGAAGGAAGTGCTAAAGATAGGGAAGTTGCTGTATATATAAAGAGGAAAATGGTAATAGAAGAGAAGGCAGAGTTTTTAGTACTACGAAGTGTAATTTTTGCAATTTTTTTTATGTAGATGGAGAGAGAACCGGCTAACGGGTTTATAATATTCACTTTTTATAATGAATAACAATGCAATTTATCATTGTTATATTACAAGTTGAGATGTTAGTTCCTGCTTGGACGCAATATAGACTTATTTCCTGTCGTTTAAAAGGGAATGTTAAATTAACTCGTATACTCAAGGACGTTAAGTTGATTTAAATTAAAAAGAAATGGCTTATAAAGTACATTCAATTTTTCATACCAAAAAATAACTTTGATATGATCTCAAAAAGTGAAACTAAATATCCTTATAAAAAATAAAACAGCTCCATAACCTTCGATACCGAAATATTTGACGCTATCTGTACCCAACCGTAACTCTCCACGCGCGCTTATCATCTTCATCGTCCACGCTTCATCATCCGTAAAATCGATAATCCGCTTGACAGACAGATAGATAGATCTCGCCGAGAGCTGCGTATATATACGGCGCGGTCCGCTCTTGCGCGCGATATGAGAGCCACTGAGCCATAAGCACGCGCTCTATTGCGTTGCGTAAGAACGCACGTGCACGAGTGCCGGGGCGTATACATACACCTATATATACCAAGCGTTTGCTTCGGTATTCAAGACGCACCGTCGTCGAGTCCAGGCGTAAAAAAGAGAAGTAATCATGCATACACATAGACAAACGTACGTACATACATGCACACCTGCGATAGACAGACGTAACTGCGCGAAGACGATTCCGCGAAAGGTGCACATCGCTGCTCCTTTTTCCAGATCTCGCATTGTGACACTACAACGCTTGGATTTTGGGTCGCATAACATATATATATGCAAGCGCCTCAGGATATTTTCGAGAGGAAGCCGTCGCGTACGAAGGGTTACGTGTACTGTTGCTGCCTGCCGCTTTGAAGTTGAAGTTAGCGAACGCGCGCGTGACTTCGCCGGTGTTGCCGAGATGAGAAACGCGCGACGTCGTGGCTTTGCGGTTAATGGGTCGTGTGTGTGTGTGTGTTTGTCGCACAGAGAGGCTGCTGCTGCTGCTGCTGGAACGGACGTGTTGCTAAAGATCCAGTTTACTTGCAGGCGACGTAAATTGTGTATGTACACGGAGCGTGGAGGTTGGATTTTAGCTGGAATTAAGAGTGCTATGGATGGGGGAAAAGCTAGCAGACGAGATGAATAGAGCGCAGGCTGTTTGCAAAGTTAATGAAGTTTGTGATAAATGACGAGCGTGCGGAGAGGCAGAGATATTCTCTGGTATGTTAGACAGATCGTATATAGGATGTTTTGAGTTATTATGTCACGAGGCTGTAAGCTGCTGTGTGTATCTCTGTGTTTATATATATCTGAGAACGATGATGGAAGTGTGCAGTGGTGGTGGCTTTGTACCGATACACGATGCTGAAAACTCAATTAAGTTTAATTAATTGACGTCGAGGACCGAGTGTAATATATATATTTATATCGGTGCTTCGCCGTATACACTTATTTAAATAATGAATTTACGAAAGGCAATTTGTTTAATTAGAGGAAAATCCGTAAATCTAATTAGTCGGTGGTTTCGCGTCTAATGTCTTCAAATTAATTACTATATGAATATATATCCACACCTAATTTAGGGTGTATTATTATATTATTTACTATATTAATCCCCCTCGGTAATGCGACCCTATCAAGCGCAATAAATTGACCTAATTAATTATAACAATAATAAATTCATATAACCAGACCGCGCGCTACTCACGCAGGCAATGAATCACGGGAGCGCTACATAGCGCGCAGCAGCAACTCCACTCGAGACGCGCTCACTCTCTCTCGCTGCGCGTGTTACTCGTCTCATTATCCTCGTTGCCATCTCTCAATCATTATGCGCGCGCTCGCGCTTTGCGTTATACACTCGCATATATATACTCTGATAGCGAAACGATCGCTGCGTTTTATCCACGATTGGTTCTTCCTTCTATATTGTGTCTCTCTTTTCTCTTTGTTATTGTGTTATGCATGCAGACGCGAGGCGGTAAATTTATACGAGTTCACGAGCGCGCGATTTATAAAGAGGCAGTAGGTCATGCTCCCGCGTGTGTATTCTCGCCGGTGGACGCTCCGATATAGAACGGTCCAGCTATAAGCGGTATTACCCTGCAGTGTGTTATATTATATGTACAACATTAAACTTGCGCCATCGATTTTTTCTCCGACGAGACGACAAGTATCCTTTCCCTCTCCCTTTACTTTTTTTCCCTTTCGCTGCGCTACTCCGCTCCCGTCCTGTATATACACATATACATTTTGCAAAGACGTACACGCTGCGGTTTAAAAATGCAGAGGAGGTGGCGGCAGACCCTACACCTGCAGTGACGTATGCATAATGCAGCACAGCGAGAGTGGGAAAAAATATACGTCGCGGTGGCCAAAATTCTTGGCGCCTGTGTGTGCGTAGATATATAATAATAAAAACGAGGCTGGAGCCGCTCTAGGAGACTTTAATAGCGTAGGAGGAGGTAACTGATGGTTGGTCAGGTGTGTAAACTCGTTACTTTGATTAGAAAGATTTATTTGATAGGTTGTAGCGCATATATGTACGTGGCGAAATCTGGGGTAGATAGACGAGCGGCCGGGTAAATCGCGGTATCAATTATTCCCGCGGCGCGGGCTCCTGAGAGTACGAGGTGCAGTGGAAAGTTTGTAACTAGCGGCATGTGTATGTGTATATACGAGGCTATTTGGCGCTAATAGATGGACCGGCTTCTCTCGCGGCGTAATCTTGTTGGACCGGTCGGGAGAGCCGCGGTTGTTGAATTGTTTAAAGCTAATTACGATGAATTGAGCAAACGGTATATAATTACTGTTATAAATTCGACGTACGTATAGCTTCGATTCGCTTCTTATCTAATTTTACCGCTTCAACGAAATCGCTGCGCGCGTAGCTTAATTCGAATCTCTATATACGCGTAATCAAATACGTTCATCCGATCCTCCGTAGTATACGTGGCATAGCAACAGCGCACATCTGACTACTCGTCGTCACATATACCTACAGCTCGTCTCGATAACTAGGTTAAGCCCTCTTCACGCGAAGACCCGCCGTTCCATCTCCTTCGTCTTCGCTATCACCTTGTCCCTCGATTGTCGCGAATCGATGGGCTTATCGTCGCTGCCAAACGGCTCCCACACACACACCTATAGCAATAATTCGCCGACTGCGGAATACCAGTGTGCCACGCTTCCTCCTCATCCTTCATTGCAGACAAAAGAGGAGAAGAAGCTGTGCTGGTCCTGGCCGCCGGCCAACTGTGTGTTCCCGCACCGTCGGGGGAAATCCCTCCGCGACGACCCGGTTGACTTTCAGACACGACTATACTACTACTCGCGGCTTTGTGTTGGATTTACTTTTTTAAACGAGCGTTTTGCACGTGTGGAGGTTGTGGGGCTTCTTGGCATACGAGGATAAGGAGGATGAGAAGTAGTCGCTCGGGGTTTTGGTTAATTGGTTGCGGGTAGTAAGGGAGGAGGAGGAGGAGAACGCGGCCAAGGAGAAGACTGCGACGTGCAAGGTTATAAGTGGCGCGGTTCACGGACGAGTTTCATGCTAACCGACAGAGGATTTGTGCGTGCGAGTGTGGAATTGGAGAATCTTCTTTTTTTAAATTTATTTCGAGTGGTTTATGATGCTTGTGTCAGTGAAAACCTGTCATTAGGGAAAGCCAATTCATATCTCGTACGCGCATATGAATATAAAGTTAATTGGTGATAGTTATTAATTCGGACCGATAATTACTTTGGTGAAAGTTTCACTGGAATTATATTGATATATTAGTGTACTTTTAAAATTCCGAATGAAAATCATGTCAAATACTGAATTCCATGAAAAAAATATAGCAGTTTCTACTTATAAGTACCTATAAATACTCTACTTTCCTAAAGACCAACCCAAATTAAAGATATATATGAAAACAACTTCTTAATTCCGACAATTTCTCATCCTCGCTTCCCCACAATTTACTCCTCTAAACAATCTATAACCCAAGATCAAGCCTCTCACCACTTCCAAAATAACTCCGACATCCAAGACCTTCATCCTCTCTCCGTCTCTTCTCTCCTTTATATAACCTACCCAAAACACATGTTCCCCGGCGCGTCGCTCCTCAGCGCCTGTCCAAATCCAATCCGTCAGCCCGTCTCCTCCTTCCTCACCTCTAAATTTCCAAACACACGCTACGGTATACCTATATACAGCCATCATACTCTCTCCTACTCCTAGGAGTGCACCGAGGCGCCGCGTACTTGTTGCGCTCGCTCGCGCCTCTATACTCTCCTCGCGCGCGAGGTCGACGTCTCCTCAGCGCGGCATGACGAATGCGACGACCGTGTATTATAACGTTGTTTATAACTGGACCATCGCGATAACACACCGCCGTCGGCGTCTCTTTCGCTCCCCCGTGCGCGGATATATAAGGGGAATTATTATACTTGCGCCCCCGAGGGCTGCCGCTGCTATAAGGAGAGGGGGAGAGAGCGAGTCGCCGGGAGTAGTCGGTCAATGAGCCGGTGCGCCGACGCGCCGCGGGGCAAGAGAGCACGAGCTAGCGGACGAACGCCGAGCGAAAATATCCCGGGGAGTGAGTATAGCCGTGTTGTGTATATGGATGTAAGGGTGTGAAATATCGATGCGGTAGAGTCTGCAGGGAGGATCAGTTTATTGACGTTACATTTTTTATCCGACGAACGGTCGTTTCATCATCGGCCGTGGGTTTAGAGATGTCGATGGCAATTGCATGGCTGAGATGTGGAGAGAATCGAATATAGTGGGTTTGCGTGGTTTGAAAATCATTTTTTTTTTCTTTCAATTTTACGCGTTTGAAAGTGAAAAGTATGGATTTCAAAAAATAAGTTTGATGAATTATTTTACGTGGACTGTGCCTCGGTGATAGGTTGATTCTGGGAAATTCGTTTACAGTTATAGTTGGGACGTTGGCTTTTTTAAGGGGATTGAACAAATATAATAACATCGACAAGATGTTGCAAATTCTATTTATATTAGGGCTGCATAAGAGCAAAATAATTAATTAACACCTTAATAGTCGGTAACACGAGGTCTACTGCATAGAAGAGGAAGACACGCAGCCGCGTGTTTAAAATTTAAAATTTAAGGATATTTTTTGTTAAAAATATCCTTAAATTTAAGAAATTTTTAAGTTAAAAATTTATGGAATTTCAAGAATAATTTAACTGAACGTAATTTAATATACAGTATCAAGATTAATCTTCCTTATCGTGCAGCCCTAATTTTCTATTGTATAAATATTTAAAAGGCATTTCATCTTACAAGAAATCGATAAAGCTCCTTTTATATTTGATCCCGCACAGTATCGATTAATCCAGACCAAACATCTACATTCAAGCTCTCACAAAATCCAACCGATTCATTCGACAAAATCTCCCCATCCACCGCAGCGCCACCGTCAAAAATCACCACGCACTTTTTCCTCCCACATCTCCCCCTCTTATAAATTTCCAACGCACACACCCGCTCAGACACATACGTGTCAGCTGCTACTGCTCCCACTATAATACTACACACGCACGTAGACAGAGAGCTCCCCGGCCGCACTGTACTTATACCGCCTCGAGCTCCGGAAGCAGGGGGACACCTTACTGGGGCAGCCCGAGCGTGACCGAGGTGCCCGATGAGGAGCCGCTGCTACTGCTGCCTACCCCCTCGCACGAACGCGTGTCTCTATAAGTATATCCTTTTTCAAAGGCCCCCAGGCTTATTAATCGCGACGATTGTATTCGTGTCTGAAAGAGAGATGGACGACGCGCACGCGTGTATGGTGTGACTGGCAAGTTAAAAAAATTAGGAGAGAGAGAGAGAGAGGAATGCTATATGATGTGCGAGTGGAGAGAGAGAGAGAGAGAAGTATTTGGTAGCGGATGAATGCCGAAGTGATTGGAGTCAATTTAGCGGTCGTTTGAGCGCTCCGCTGCTGCCGGCGGGAGTAGTTGGGCAGTCATGTGTAATTGGAGAGATTCGTGCGGTGGCAATATTCGTCGATGCGTACGTGTATACGTATATGTGTTGGAAAAAGCTGTAGGAGTGCTGTACTCGCGGCGGAATGATCGTTTTATATAAACTGTTGGCAAATTTATTCACGCGTGAAAAGTGTGCAAACAAACGACGTTATAGTCTGTCGACAATGTTTGAATGCGCGCGGAGATGACGATCGTGTGTGACGATTGCCCACCACAGCAAAAGCACTTGTCTGTTTGCACGACAAAGGAAGAGCGCGCATGATAAACGGAAGATTAACTCTCTGTCAATAGCCGCATCAAGTGGTTCGCCTGCATATATATATATATATATATTCTGATAGTGATGCACTCTTAATATAAAGAATATACATTTACTCTCGTGAATATATATGACGCATTCCTTGTCAATCTTAACAGTTTGCACACAAAAAATTGTACTAATCTGTCTCTCGACATCTCTGCGAAAATCAACCGCGTCAACATATTATATCCTCCTTTACGTAACCACAGGCATGCATGCAGCCGTCGTCCTTTTATGAAACTTTCGTATAAACTGACGTGGGAGACAGCCTGCGCGCGGACAATCGAATTTCGCGATTCTGCAGCGCTGCACACGCGCGCGCGCGTCGGGAACTTTAAAAAGGAAGTGTCAGCAGAGTGAGAGTTGAATTCGACACCGCGCTCACGTAGTACGTGCGTCGCGCGATTTACCGGTAAATTTCGCTCGAGTATCGGGGGAGCTTATTTCTCTCTCTCTCTCTCTCTCTCTCTCTCTCTCTCTCTCTCTCTCGGCGGTTGTGAGAGTATTGATTTTGGAATGTCGTCGCGTTGCGGTTTGTTGGGCGTGTAAAATTTTATTATACATATTATATATACACTTTTTCGCGTGCTGAGTTGGAGGATTATCAGCTGGCTTCATATATTTAGAAAATTTCTCATTGTTAAGGTGTTTTTACGATTTGAATATAATTCATTGAAAATTATTATTTAAATAAACATAAAAATATATGCAATCTAAAAATGTAAAAAACCCTTGACAATTCGAGGGAGGCTAGAAATATTTTAAAAAATTTCCAGCATACGAGAACTTCTATTCGTATACGCATACTCCCACTATCTTAATAACCTCGTTATCCCTTCTTATTTCATTCTATTTGTAAATATTACGCGTACGCAGTTACACCACATCTCCATTTCAACCAACAATTAACGAATAAACATACGCACGACTTGTGCCATGATCGTCGCCGCAGGCAACCGCGCTTGTAACAGAACCCCGAAAGCTCAGCCGTTCAACCCTGAAATCCCCCTTTACCCTCTCTCTCTTTCTTCCTCTCAAGTATCAGCCGCTGCCACCATCCCAACGTGCCGCGCGACCTCCTAAACTCGACACCGCACGCTCTCGCAAGTGTATTCACCTCTCGGCTTCTTCCCTCCTCCCATGTACTTATGTATATA
>JAPYZO010014126.1:0-10609 GCA_030522905.1 Torymus flavipes
TAAATGGATGGATGCGGCGGGTGTACGTGTGTATATATATATATATAGGGCACGCGCGCGCACGCGCTGTGTACGTGAGGATCGGTGAGGATTTATGGGGAATTTGCGGCCGGTGTGTGCGAGGGGAACGAGGGGGTTTTCTCGAATTTCCGAAAGGTGCGTGACGACGACTCGGTGCGCCGCGATGAGTGAAATGCTTCATCGTTGTATATGCGAGGTGTATAATTGGGGTTGTGTTAATTGGGGTATAGGCGAGGGAATGGTTACGAATATCTTCAGAATATATGTATAAGAAGAGAAATTATTATATTTGATTGTTAATGCGAGACAGACTCATGTCGGAGTATTACCGAAAATTGTTATGAGGTAGAGTAAAAAATTACCAAAAGTGGTAGCAATTTTTAATGTTCATTATATTATCTTAGTGTTTGTCACATAAAAATGTGAGTCCGGTCCTCATCTACAATAAAAAATAGTAATTTTTACTATTCAAGTCAAGTGTACAAACTCTATACGCGTTGAGCTCTACCCATCATATACCTATTTTAATGTAAACGGAATTTCATTTTTACTAAAACTGACTTTTCATCCTCCATATACCGTCTAATTTAAAATACAGCACACACTCTGCACGTGTCACCGAAACCTGGGAGAGAGAGAAGAAGAAGAAGAAGCCCGCAATTACTTTAAATCGTCATTAGCAGCGTAATTCCTATCGTCTGGCATGAGCTCGCGCGCGGCTACATAGCTATAAGAAGCCCGCAATTACTTTAAATCGTCATTAGCAGCGTAATTCCTATCGTCTGGCATGAGCTCGCGCGCGGCTACATAGCTATTGAGCAGGATTTCCGCAATACAAAGCGCGCCAGTGTGTAAGTAAGTATGAGCGTTATGCGGTATAGTGTGCGATATACCAGGCTTATACACAGCTCCGGATGCTAATGACGAGGAGGCTCTTCGAGAGATTTTTTTTTCTTTTTCTTTTTTTCTCGTCTGTGCGTATGGTGGTGATAATCGTGCGGTGTTTAGTATAGAGGAGATAATATAATAATACGATGTTTTCAGAGTTATAGTTTTGAAACTTTACACGGTTCGAAGTGTTTTTGAAAGTATAAAGATTCATTTTGCAAGAGTGAAAGATTTGTGTGTATACAAGATCGAGAGATATTCAGATTCGGAGCGATTTGCATACTTCGTATATATATATAATTGTTGATTTTTGGGGCAACGAAAACGCGCGCGCGCGCGCCTTATATTAAAGTATAATAAGCGAAACAGCCGCCCTGTATATATTATTCAAAATTATGTTGAGCGATCGCCGCGTGCATAATTTATCACGCGAAACTTAGCTACGTAATTAAAAAAAAAAAGAGAAACAACAAGAAAACGGAGCTGATTCCGCGAAAATTAATCTCGGCGAAGGGAAAGACTTATATAAATTTCCATTATCATCGCGAATCCCCGCAAAGAGCGGCGGCTGCGATAGTCATCTCTTTCTTAGATTTTTCTTTTACATAGCGTCGCTCTTTAATATATGGATGGTTATCCGACTCGCGCCGTTTATTATCTCCCGCCGCGGTGTGTATACCTACTGGCAGAATGCCTATGAATAACCGCGCGCGACAACAAAAGGCTCCGAGGAAATTTTTTTTTTTTCCTGGGCAATAAAGCACGTTACTAAACCGCACTTTATCAATTATACATTCCGAAACTTTTATATAACATTATACGTGTAAATATGACTCTTTGCCGGATTTACGCGATAAAATATATATATTTAAAAGGTATAAAAAAGCAAAACGAAAATTTAGCTCCAGATTGAATTTCTCAATATTCCCGAGAGAACCGCGCGGCGTTCGCTCTATATAACACTTGCACGCGCGCCCGGCCTGAACCATTGACACTTTTAATATAGCGCCGATCGTGCGGAGCTTTCCAATGTCATATTGCCGCGATAATACACGTGGCAATGAGACTATCCGCGATAATGAAAGTTATATGTATGTACAAGGGAAGGCGTTTCCGCCTGATATAACCGCATTTTCGGCTTTTCCGCGTCGCGCGCGCGGAATGTTATCGCGATCGTTTCATCGACTGTGCTGGAATTTTTCTTTTTTTTTTTTATGCCCGCGCAGTTGTATATACGTATACGAGAGGAGATTGGGTGTATAGTTGCGCGAGCGCGCGCGAGATTGAATTTTAATTGAGAGTGGATTGGGTTTTCCGAATTTCTGTGGCGATGTTTTTGTTTTTCGCGCGGTAAAATATCGCTGTATCAATGTGGTTGGGAAAAATATCTTTGGATTGGGCGAGCGGCGACGCAATGAACGGGAAATGTTTGCGTCGCTAATATACAGTTTTGTTTATTTGAAATGTTTCAAGATTAAATGGCATTTTAAAAGGGAAAAGAATAATTATTATCTTAAAATTGTAGGCGCGCTTTGCAATAAGAGTTAAAAGTAAGACGCGAACGAGACTTTCAAGTTTTTATACGCTATTTGCTCAACTCCGAACATTTATTGACTATTAATTAAACAATGCTGTAACAAAGATGTTGCGCCTAATCATGCTTATAATGAATACAAATTTTCCAGGATATTCCATCCAACGAGATAAAACGTGATTGCCGCATCAATGTATACTCACAAAGTAAATTCTCTCTCACTAATAATACGATTTTCGCTTTTGTTACAAGAACTCGCGAGACTTCTTTCACGCTCGATTCATTGTTCCAACTCAAACATATACGAATATTTTAATTTTAATTCCAAGCAAATTCAGTATGTGTGTGCTATAAGAAACCGACGAAGGTTTTCGCTCGTTCCAAAACACTTGTAACAACTTTGAAAATCAAAGAACAATGTAATACTGTATCTCGTCGCGATTCACGGAACGATTATTATTCAACCAGGTCAAAGGCATTCTTCGCTATACTTATTTCACTCCCGAAGTACGTAAAGAAAATACTTTTATTACCACTCTTATAGGTACTACGTGTGATTACTCGCAATTATACGATGACCACCCAAGGCTAGCTCCTCCAAGGCCGCCACGATTTCGAAAATACCGCGCGCGCTTTTATTTATTTATCCTTCGTATATAATTCACCGGCTAATAATTAGCAAATCCCCAAAAATCTCGTCGCGATAGCGATTGCCCGGCTCGCGTTATACATGTACGCGATAAAAATCTCTTATCTCTCGCCATCTGTCGCACGAGCGCGCGGCTAATTCTGCACAGTGTTCGCATACGTCAATGAAAATTTGCCGGTACCAGTCTCTGACGTAGGTATATACGGATTGTAAGTACCTAAAGGATCTTTTCTTTTTTTCTAGGAAACGAGAGAGATTAAGAGAGAGAGAGGCGGATGTATATATATATATATACAGGATCTCGTTTTTGCTTTTCCGTCTATATAGAACTCGCGGAGATATACTGGTTTCAGCGCGCATGTATGTGTGTATGTGTGTGTGTGTGCAAGAGTATCGGAAAACGCGGTGCGGTCTGTTTTTGGGCGCGATAGATAAAAAAAAATGTGCGGTGTTACATTCGACCGGTTTCGTGGTACGCCTATAGTGTACACGTATAGGTGTGTTTTTTCGTTTACGAAATTTACGATTGCCAAGTGTTTCCCGGATTTCTTTTTATCTTTCTTCCTTGAAATTCAGCCACGCGATTCGCGCTCATTTTATATAGCGAACTACTGGTATCGCCCAAACGTTTAAACCAATAAAAAATCATCAGCTCATTAATAACGGCAGTCGAGATAAATCTGACTCCGGTCACCTAAAATCTTACGTCATTCATCTCGATTGCACTCGCTCAGAACTACTATCATCACACACGCTTTCCCCAAACTTGCAACTATAATCACGCTCTCGAATTGCTCGCTCCCAAAATCACTTGCCGACGAAACCATGAACCGCGCACTTTCTCTCTCTCTTAAGAGGAAAAAAAATGTGAAAGCCGCTATAAGTACACAAGCATACTAGGTACAGCTGCGCGCACGTGCGTATACACACGTCAAAATAAATATATACTTACTCTTTAGCGAGCGGTTCTCCATCTCCTCTTTCCTCAAGTTATATATATCAATCCACGGCAGCCTCGCAGTAAATCCTCGATTCTCAATCAATCAATCGATCTCTATCGCAGCATGTATAACCACACGCACGCACAGACGATGCACAGACGCACTTATACACCGTAGCACACAGAGGAGAGCTGCGAGCTCTCGCGCGGCGCTGGGCTGACTGACTGATTGCCGGCAGCGCGCGCGCGTGTATAAACGGAGAGAGAGAGAGGAGCGCAAGCCGCCGTCGCCGCCGGTAGGATATAGGTGGAGAGGACGGTGCGCCGCCCCTGTGGGAGGAAGTGGTGATCGCTTTTTTTCTGGGAGAGAGGAAGTGTGTAAGGATGGCTTTTGAGAGGCGGGATCATATATATATTTTTGGCAGTTATATGGGTGCGTGTGGTTTTTTGGAGATAGTGTATTATGGGATGTATGTAATTTTCGTGAGTTGTGTGTGTTATATATAGCGCATGATCTGACGATCATGTTACGAATATGATGTATAGTTTAATCGGCAAGTGCCCAATGTGCGAAAGTGCTCTGTAGCATATTTAGAAAGCGGGTCCGGTGACTAGACAGCCGCGATCTTCCCTAATTAAATTACTTGTATTATATATACGCTCGGTCATGCGAGTATAATTATACTAACAAGGAGAGTGTCTCAAATATACGGATCATGGATTTTGTTCAAACTTTGGGATATGTTTTTAGATGCCAAAATATGAAGAAAGCTGCAATATTAGACCCTAACGCTTTGAAAAACTCAAATATCGTTATTTTTAGGTGAATTTTAAGGAAATATTAGGAAAAAAAATTTTTCCGTGAACGATATACGATACTAAATCTTTTTAAACTTTTTTCATAATTTTATGAGAACAGTTATAAACGCTGTCGCCACGCTTATGTTTATTTTGTTCCCTTCCGTACCCAACTCTTATAATAAGTCAACTCGGTAAAAACGGGAAAAGGTTTATGGAAAAAAAAATTGTCTTCAACTTATCGCAACAAATGTCAACGCACGTGAAAGTGTTAAGGCGCTACGGACGACGTGAAACCTTACGGTCCCGAATATGACTTTCGAAAACGCCGTAATAATCGTATATCAAAACGAGCAATCACCTCGCTATACAACAATATAACGTGTATGACCTTATATCCAATTACACATTTACGTTCACCATGAACGCCAACAATGAAACCACCAACGGCAACGAGGAGTGGGATTTAGGACTACGCAGAGTCCCTACGGAGACCGCTCCACGTCCATTCATCTTTGTCTTATATCCCGCGGGAGTATATAGGCCAACCAACGCGCTGTTTTCCGACGGTTTTTCCGACGGGATTTCCAGGGTTCGCGTGCGTGAATCGTCGATCATTTAGATGAGGAGAGACGCGAGACAGGTGCTTTATCCGCCGAATACACGGGGAATGTTGTTGTGTTGGTTTGAAAATTGAATTGCGTCGAAGAGGTTTTTTTTTATAATGCATATATATAGAAATGGAAAGGTTATTTTTTAGGCTATAACGGGCGAGAAGTGGCGCGTAAAGTTGTATAGCTGTCACGTGTGTGTGTGAATAAGCGCGGGATTTTCCAGGGAGCGCGCGTGTGCGCTATATAATACATTAATACGCTGGCTGAGTGGGAATGGCTGCGATGCGTTCTGAATAGTTTGATGGGGTTTTTATTCGGGCTTTTGTTAGAGATGGATGATGGAGTGTTGTGGAAATTGAAGGTTCATTATTTATTGAAGGAAATTATTGTACAGCTTTTAGGATTATTTGATTTTATATAAATTATTTATCAAATGATATATAGGTATCGGATGCACAATAAACTTGAAAAATATAAACTAACATAATATTGTAAGGTGTTCTGAGATAAAAAATAATAATTTCAATATAGTTTCAACAATTTTTATTGCTTTTGTACAAATAAAAAAGAATATTAATAGTATTTACATGAGCGTATAAAGAACAATTTTTTTTCATATGTGAAAAACAGTACTATATGTATAGGAACCATTCGACGAACAAAATCTTAAAGTACAGAAGAGTACGGCGCGTGTGTAGTTCAATGAAACACTTAAATCGTTTAAGTCTCTCTTTCTCTCTCTCTCTCTCTCTTTCTGTCTCTCTTTCAGACTGCGGCGGCTTATAATCAATTTCCGGCTCGCTTTGAGTGTGTCCGCTTTTTCGAGAGTCAAGGACTGTCGAGAAGTTTATATCCACATTTTATACAATTACACTGCGGTACAGCTGGTAATACAATTTATAACTTGACGGAAATTCATTTTTTCTTGTTTGTTTGAGGCGAGTTAATGATTTATAAATTTGTATTCAAATATTAATAATACAATTTAAACATTCTTTCGTGTTTAAATTTAGAGTATAATGAAATCATTCAATAATTCACGTTAAAACAAATGTTGTGCAGTTAATGTTATTTTCTTGGATTAGTACCGCTCAACGATCCATTGCGGAGACCATGTAAACCCAATTTAAAAAAATCCTAATAATTCACTAATACATATATAAATTATATAAATTAAATAAATACTACATTTTGTCTATAATAAACATTAGTAATAGTGGACTTTGCTATATAAAAAGTTTTGCAGAAAAGATGAAAACAAGGACGACCATTTTTCAGTTCATTTCGACTAGATCTCGAATATATGTATACCGTGACAAAGTAAAGGCATTTTCCGCAAACGGCGAAGAAAGACACGCCAGTGCGACACATTCGTTATCTTTGTCCCTTGAATTGTCGGAAGGCAAAGTATGCGTCGGCTCCATGCAAAACTCCGACGACTCCACTCAGAAACTGAAAATAAACACAAAAGATTAGTATCGTAGTGTATATATATTTAGACGACAGAGAAAATTGTAGTCAAATGTACCGTATTGGAAAAGAGAACATTCAAAGTACCCTCGTAAAAAATTAAGCATATTTTATATAGCTAACGTGCGTTTATTGAATATTATCATACAAATGGTTGCGAGATTGTATATGGACAAAAGTAGGATTAATTTCTACAAAATTCGTGTACCTACCACAAAAAGAAATTGATTTTTTTTTTGCTTCCTTCTAAGGTAAGTTTTGTGATAGTAAAAAAAACGTTTTCGAGAAAATCTGTTAGACACGTTGTTTACTACATTTTTTTGTTTACTACCTAGGAATATACTTTCGCGTTATCTTGTAATTTTCCTTAGCGATTTGACAAGGTAAATAAATCATTGCATATAGTAACCGAACTTTACACTAAAAACGTTAAAAAGTAAAATCAAATAAATTAGCCGCCTCGTGTTTTTCTACTATATAATGTACACATCACATTAAAAGCCTCCACATTTTGCACATCGCAAAACCCATACTTCCACCTTTGGAAGTTCGAAACACACAAGGCGTTAAACCGCACTTACCCAACCATCGTCGTCACGCGCATACCATTATTACATGTTTTTTTTTCTCTTTTAAAATCCCCTGCACCAAGCGCATCGTCGCCTATAACCTGCATTACAACCATCCATTATGCATCGCGCGCGCGCGCATTGGCGGGCTTTTTAAAGAGTGCGAGAGGTATGCGCGCAAATCCAATGGGGACAGCAGCGCACATGTGCAATGCAAAAAGAATAGCAAAAAAAGAACGTGTCGGTACTCACGTAGGCGGCGGTCATGGCAGGATAAACGTCAAAGCCAGGCGTGATGACGTGCATCGGCCAGAGGAACATTTTCGTCGCGAATGCCAAGCACGAGGCGGAGCTCAGGTAGAGAAAGCAGGAGAGCGCGTTGAACATCATCTCCTATATGTGAACAATCGAACTCGGGGTTGATAAACTTGCGAGAGACAGTATTATAATGTGCGTTAGTGCTTCTAATGAGTATTGTGTGCCGATGCGCGGTGCTGCAGTGATGCGTAAGAGCGTGCAGCTATTGTGATTTAAATAGATCGTGGTGATATGGCTGTGATGTGTGTGTGTGTGTGTGTGTGTGTGCCGCCGTTTCGTTTGCATGAGCCCGGGTAGGTATGTTTATTCTTACGTGCGTGTAAAAGGCGGAGGAATGGATATTGTGTATTGTGCGGTGTGGATATAGATTGGTTGACCGAATGGGCCGTGAGGCGATTTTTATAAGGCGACATGTAAACAGTATTTATATATGATGGTTTCGTTAAAATTTATATGGAATACGGTGTGTATAATACATCGTCGTTTAAATATAGTGGTGTTGCCGTTTTTCCATCGAATGGGAGTTCTCGTGTTTGAGCCGGGGTGTAAAAATGTTCCGTTTATGTGTTAGATACTTTTTAGGTGTCACTTTCTATATTCATTCGGTTTACCAATAACATGAAGCGCAAAGTTAAATAAAATAAGTCAAATAAGATAAAATTAGGCTGGTATTTTAAGAGTATTGGCACAGCTATTCGAACAAACAGTACTTCGTAATGTAGTATTGTACAAGTATATTGGAGAAAAAAATTTATATTACTTCACGGAAAAAAATCGTTGGTTACAGTTACCATATAACTAAACCAATAAAATAATTACTGTAACCAAGTTATTACGGTTGCTGTAGCTATTTTATTAGCTAGATGGGAGCTTTTAACAAATTAGTTGGTAACCGTAACCAGTCATTTTTTCTGCGTTATTCTTACATTTTTATAATTCGCATTTTATCAGCTTTGGAAGTGTCAACACTTTTTTCAAGTAGAGAAGGCTTATTGTAACTAGATTATTCTATTAATTATATTTGTTATGTTGTTTTCTTTTAATGCGGTTATGAAAAGTAGTTATAAAATACATAACTTAATATTTACATTGACTAAATATTTAACATTGTATATGACTGAAATCCTTAAAATTAAAATCGAAAAGTCGGTTAGTGTACACTGAGAAAACTGTTACAGAATTAAGTAACGTGACTTATTTTATTACTAAACGTTAATGTTACTTGAAAAAAATGAAATTTACTTGATTCTATGAAAAATTTGTTCAGTATATTAATTAAATGTTATATATTATTAAAAAAATATCAATTTAAAAATATTTAAAATACAATAAACAAATGGGAAGTATAAGATTTTCTAATAAATATTACTATATTCGCCTTCATATGGGGTACACTCAAATTTCTAAAAAAAATTATTACAATATTAACGTAAATTAAAAAATTTATATAACCATCACGAAACGGTATCCGTCACTTTTATAAGTCATAATATGGTAATATTTCATTAATTTTCGAATTATAGTAATATTGACTAGAACCGTATCTATTCCTCTTCCCAAAATGAAAAATAATCCCTCAAATAACAACAACAAAAAACCACGTCAAAAATTACTCACAAACAACGACGCCCTGATGAGCCGATACGACTTCTCGGATATGACGTAGCAGGTGAGAAGTACAGCAGAGGTGAGGAAGCACGCCGAGGACGTCGTCAGGGCGCCCTCGAAGGCCGAGCCGATGGTCGCGCTGTAGCGCAGCCCGTAATTTATGAGGAGACTTTGAATCAGCCCGCTGATAAGCTGCGCATCGTAAAAAGAGGGGACAGAGAATGGGAGAATTATCATTATTATTATTATTATTATTCGAGGTGCCGTTTTTTCGTTTGACGCAATTGCAACGAATCGTTCTGTTATGAGTAAGCACGCGGAGCTATATAACAATGGCATCCGGGTGATTGAACGGTATATTATATGTGAAATTTCGAGCGACCAAAATAAATATGCGGCTGCGAAGTATGAGTTCAGTTGGATTGTGAGCTTCACTGTTATATATGTATGTACGTCGAGTTTGATATGCTCGAAGTCAGTGTACTGTGTAGTTGTGCAAATTAATTTTTTTATTTTATTATCATCGCTATTATTATACATGATCATTTGTTTGGCGATGAAGTTATCGTAATAGATCTGTGATTGAAGTATAGTTGAAGCAATTATTGTACCAAAGAAAACGTGCCAGAGTACATAGCTATTTTTAACGATTTCCTTTTAATACACCGCGGTTAACGTGAAATTTGATTTTTCGTTGTTCCACGTGTTATATACTTTTATACAACGAAATTCGCATATTTCAACGTCCTCTTAACATTTAATTATATCCGCATGAAGCTTATACAAACCCCGAATGAAAAAAAATCTCTACATACATTAACAAACTGTGTCTACACGATAAATCGTTAATTTAAAAAATCCTTAATCATACCGATATATAATTGTCTCTATTGTAAAAGCTATTAAAACTCACCGTCTCGGCAACCTTGACGCCGCCGGGCAGAGTTCGCAGGAACTCGAGGTGAATGCACGTGCAGCAGCGGCAGAAGCAGCAGTCGACGCCGCCGTTGCTGTGCGTGCCGCCGATCGGCGCCATTCTTATCACCGGCCCGTTGCTCTCGATGCCGCCGATGCCACCGATTTTCACCATCTTTTTAGCTGAACATCGAATACAGGTTCTCTATAGTCTCGGGGGATTGTCTATATTGTTCGGTATTGATGTGCGCATATAAGGGTGTTTCTGCATTAAATCTTTCGTTA
>JAPYZO010014128.1:0-11512 GCA_030522905.1 Torymus flavipes
ACACACACACACGTATATGCAGAGCGAGTGAAAAAAGTACACTTTAAGCCGTCGGAGTGCGCGCGCAGGCGAGCGAACGGAGGAACGGCAAAAAGCTCGCGAATTTACACTAAATAATATAATGAAACAGGAAGCGTGCCCGCGTGCTCGCGAGTGCGCGCGTCGGTATATACCGTTGGAAAAAAAGGCAACAAAGACTCGCTGCTCTCCTCTCTTCTGAGCGCGCGCGACAAAAATAGCGGAGCGGCGCGCGCGCGCGCGAGAGGTACAACGTTTCCGCGAGCAAAAGAGAGAGAGAGAGAGTTTAGCGAAGCGAGCACTTGACTTTGTCGCATTAGCGTCCGCGGCGTGGCTTTGCCTCTTTCTCTCTCCCCCCTCGTTCCCCCTACCTCTTCTGCTCTTCGTGTTTTTGCGCGCACCGCCCGCCGCCGGCCACACTTGCACGTACAACGCGATAAAGGGAAAGAGCGGAGCAGCGTATATAGCGGCGCACCGTATAGGTGTGTATATATATATACACGACCGCGGATGCGAGTTATGCGTAAAGGCAAGGGAAGTAGAAGGCCGGATGTATATAGAGAGTGGAGGTGCTCTTCCCGAGTAATTCGATAGGCCGAGCGCCGGGGAATTCGAAAATTGATAGCACACGCGGCGCGGGCTCCGGAGAGCGGGACACCGTTTTATAGGATAGCGGGATGATGTAAAGGGGTGAGCTATAGGGACTAGGCCGAGCGAGGAACTAGAGTTTTTTCCGGAATCTGATCGTTTGCGGGATAGGATAATATTCGTCGGTCAATGAGTTTAGGAATGTTTGCCGTTTTCGAAATGGACGGGTAATACTGCTAGTGTACCGCTGGATGGTAGCAACACATTTATGCAGCGTTTCGATGATGTCAATGTGTTAAGGATTCATTTGCGGTATACGCTTTTTCGTATTAGTGTCCAGCAGTGAATATCTTTGACACTTTTATTGTAAGCTTGCATGATGCAAATACTCTTTATGTACAATTTACTTTTCAAAAATAAATATTTTGAGTCGCTATAATTTATTGTGTTTTTAATAAATCACAGCTGTGAAATAAACTAAATAGTGCTAATGTATCAATTAGAAAAGATTAATTCTCATGGCGAGCATTAAAAAAAAACACTTTGGACGATCTCAATAAAGCTGTTTATTAGAAAATAAAAATGCAAAGCACCATTAAAAAAGTAATGCAGCAATAAAAGTTAAAAGAATGCAGCTTCATTGATTCAATAAAGTTGTTGAACCGAATGTCGAAAACATAAAGAAGAAAACATAATATGAATGCGTTTTTATTTCACTTAAATGTATAATATTTCATGCTAATGTAATAAATTTCCTTTTTCGATATTTTCTTCAACAGTCTATTAAACACCAAGCAAAATATTAGTTCCTATGACATTAACAGCCTTTCCTCGCAGGCGAGAAGATTTATGATCTCGTTTTACAATTATGGAATGCCTAGCACGTTAGCTATTTGTCGAAGAATAAAACGGATGCACGAAAAAAGTATATTCGAGTTGAAAAACAGAACGAAAGAATCGTAATCATTTCATTGCTTGATGAATTATAGAATTGAAATTTAATCCATTCCCGGGTGATATTAATTTAATTGCAATTTATTTCTTTTTATAATCTGGTGTGTGTATATATATATATTGGGAAAAGCACTCGCTAATTAAAGGTTTATCGTGACGTCACAATATCGCGCGCGCGTGATGTGACGTCGCGCTAGGTGACGTCAGTATATTATGTTTTATAAACCGACACATCTCCTTTAATTTCTACGTTAATTAAAAGGGGAAAAACTCATGTAATGAAATCAAGATGAGGCGCTCGAATTCGGGTCATACGTCGAACGTAGATTAAAAGAGTATTCATAATTTTATGAAATTAATGATTAATTATAAAATCTTTAGACATTTATAAGATAGCCGAGACGAATGAAATAATTAAATAAAATCCTCTTCACTGCGGTTGTTTATATTGAGAGTGGTAAATAATTTGAACACATTAATGACTATATATTTTAATGTTGTCGCTTCAATTGAAAAGAAATTTGATTCATATTCATTTCGCGGAAATGTACGTGTAATTTAAAAATAAAGTTTTTCCTACTAATTACACGAATAGAACTTATGTATCAATGAAATCGTATGCTAAATCATCAAAACTCCGCAAAAACCGTATCAACCGCCATCATTTTCAATGAAAAACACGTTGCAAAGGCAAGCTGTAGAGCTCTGTAAAAATCCGCGATTTGCGTCAAAAGCGCCGAGCTACTAATCATTTTTCCCGGGCAGCGCGCTGCACTTCCTATACGCGGCCATTATACACGCTCGCGTTCGCGCTCGTAAAAGTAATTAGCGCATCGCGATTAATCGCGAATAAAAACCCCTCTCCCCCTCTCTCTCCCTTTAGCTCCCCTTTGTTCCGTGATCGCGTTGCTCGTGCTAACAAACCCGGGCAAAGAGAGAAAGAGAGGGAAAAATAGCGAGCGACGCGATTGCGACGTATATATATATACGCGCGACGCAAAGCGGCAGCAATTTTCTCTCTCTCTCGTTCTCTCGGTCGACTCCTACTTGAACGGCGCGTAATTTATGGCGTTTTCATCTCTATGATGTCTCTCCCTCTGTTTATAGGGCAATAAACATCCTGAAATGAGCGTAAAAGAAATTGCTGCAAAACAAGGTTGCCCGTCGCTCCGCGTCCACTACACTCGCTCTTTCCTTTTCCTGCCTTTTTAATCTCTTTCCACTCCCTCATGAATCGTCTCACGCGCTCCTCTCTATCTCTCTCCAATTGATTTCTCTCTTTCGCTTGTCTCGTTCGCCTCCTCGACCCACGATATAGCTATAGAGATAGTCGCGCGCTTATACGCACGCACACAGAGAGGCGCGACGCGTGCAATATAGCTCGCGCTTCTTCTTCTTCTTCTTCTTTATCTCTCCCGCGCGAAGCTCCCCCCGTGACGACGATGCTTCAGGGATTTCTTCTTTGATAGCGATTACGTCTCGCTGTATATATATATATATACATATGTGTGTGTGTGTGCAGCGCGCTACCTCCTCCCACCTTTTCCGTCCTCTCTTTCCCGCGCGTTCTTTCGTTCTCGTTTGGCTGACGCTCTCGTGTTTTCTCGCGCGGCAGCAGCTGTATAACTATACATACACGCACGCGCTCGCGAGCTCGCTCGCTTTTCCCGAGGGTGAATATATCGATCCTCAATCTAGCTCTCTCTCTTCCTCCCTCGGCAAGCTACTCCCACCCTCTCCCTTTCTCTCCGCTCGTGAGCGCTCGCGGACCCTTGGACATTACGAAAATTCGCGGGAGAAAATTCTCCCCGGGCTCCCGCGAGTTTGCTCGGGCTTTCCGAGCTCGCGCACCAGTAGCAGTGAATTCCCGTCCATTTGAACCCTACGGGCGAAAAGTACACACACATACAGACACGCCAGTAACACACACATACAGCCGTGCTGCTGCGTTTGGAAAGGACGCTACTGCAGGAGAGGATTTTCGCTCGAAATTGAGATAATGTTCAAAGATGAGGAATTTCACGCTCGACCTACATATCTCGCTTTTACGCTCGTACACGTGTATGCGTGCGTATATATTATACGTGCGTGTATGTGTGTATATAAAACGCGCGTGCGCACAGCTCTGACGCGTGCGCCGGGGGCTGGCTGGCTGGCGTTTACCCCAGTCACCCCCTTTTTACGCGAACGCACCGGCAGGAATATGAAAAAAAAAGACGGAAAAATCGAGCGAGCGTGCGTGTGCGAGAGTAAATGAAAATAAAGCGCGCGCGGGGGAGGCGAACACGCGCGAATTTTGCGCGAGAGACTGCGTTAATTATAAGCGCGCACGCGAGTGCGCCAACGCGTTGCTGCTGCTCCGATTGGGGCACGAGCGCGGGTTCTGTGTTTTTATGTCAAATAACTTTGCCAGATATTTATTTACTCTTGATTGAACGCTCTTGCGAGTTTTCCCGTGCATGCGGGGCTGGGGGCCGGTATACCGGGCATTTTTTAATAAATTGTTAATTTCGTGTTTTTCCTTTATCGAGGTGGACGTATATGCAACCCGGCGAAATGAGAGGGAAAAAGCGTGTGTGTTTTTAGACTCGTGCAGGCGCGATTATTATTCCACGTCGGTTGTTTAAAGGTGTGCATTTTTTTTAATTGTAATATGGAGACAAGTTTTGATACGATGTTGTGGCAATTTGATTAATTTTGTGGTTTTCTATAGATGCTTATTTAACTAACCTTGGCATATTGTGTATTTTTTGCGGTTTTTAAATGGTGTGGCAACATGTATAAGTGAAAAGGTAAATCAGCTGTGAAACTTAATATAAACTCTTCTTTTCGCATACATCCCCGAGTATACATATAACTGTAAAAAAAGAAGCTCTTTATGTTTGAGAAAAAAAATTGCTTGATAAACACAAACATGCGGTAAGAGGACAATAAACCGACCTATTATAACACTATTTACCTAAGCGCATGTAAAGTATTACACCATTTCGATATTACGTAATCGTGGTTCAAAAGTAAATCGACCGTTTCATAAAACTGCAACAGAGAGCAATGTTTTGCTCCAAAATGCAATAACTCCCTACATATATTATTCAATCATGGAAATTATCGATTTATTTTCAATCAGACTCGCGAGAATATACATAGCGAATTCCCGCCCCGAGACCTCGATCGAGCGAGCGAGAGAGAGAGAGAGAGAGGGAGAGCAAAACTTATCTCCTCAACGCGTCCGCCAACTCTCCTCTACCACATCGCGCGCGCAGCGGACGTTAGCATTCGCCACGTACGCCTCTCGCGTTCACATTCGTTTTCTCATCGATAAACGACGACCCCGCGACGACAACGACGACGACGACGAAGGCGACAAAGGGGAACGCGAGCGCGAAATAAAAGTCCGACGACTCGCGGCGAAATCCAAGTCATTTTTAGCCCGTGCCGTTGCTACTCGCCGACGACGACGCGCCTCGGCTCGCTGAATATTTCAGCCCGCGCGCGCGCGACTACGTTATTTTGCGGTCGAGGCGCGCGCGCGTTCTCTCTCTCGCATATATGTGTGTGTGTGTGTCTATCGATCAGACCGCCGCGCCGCTCGCTCTTTTTTTATCTGGCCGAGCTCGCGCGCGCCGCTACGTCGCGTCGTCTAAAAACTCGCGGCACACAAAGGCCCGCGAGTGCTCGCCTCGGCTCGGCGTGTATATAGTATGATAGTGGTGTGCTATACTGCGAAGAGCAGGAGGAGGAGGAGGAAAAAAAAGAGAGGAGGAAGAAAAGCCTCGTGCGCGATCGCCGCCACAAGGACAAATTATACACGCGCGAGCGAACGCGAACGCGCTCGTGTATAGAGTGAGAGAGAGAGAAGAGTAGTCGCGCCTCGCTCGCGAAATTAACCGGTCTTACCTTCGATTCTCTCGCGTATAGCGCGGCTGGGATCCGGTTTTTTCGACCGCTCTCTGCGCGCGCTGCGATGCTCGACTTCTGCACGCGCGCGAGCAAGAGAGAGAGAGAGACAGAGATGAGCGAGCTATACGGTTGAGCGCGCGGTAGTTGCGTGTAATTGCGGGATGGGCAACGCGCCGGCACGCCGAGTTTTGCCGTTAGCAACACAAGGGGAAGACAGTGGGGCCGGCTGTTGTTTACTGCGTAGAGATTCTTTTGGGTTTTCGAATTTATGCGGATAGTCGTGGGATAGTTCGATGAGCGTCGCGCGAGGCTCGGTTAGGACTTGCGTTTGCTGATAAAAAGCTCGTTTACAATGACACTTGAGTTTTGACGGCATGTTTTCATCACGTATATTCTATATATCGATGTATGTTGTAAAGTTACTTTACGTTGTATTTGTAATACACGGTGTATATACATTTCGTTTGTACAAATTAAAAACTTTGGTTTGTTTTTAACAATTAATTACTTGAAAATAAAAATGTATTTTTTTCGAAATTTGTCATCGTGTTTATTAATAATTATTTATCCCCACAAATTAAATACACAGAAAAACTCCAATACGAATCAATTATATACATTTCACCAGTCAATCCGCATGTAACGTACTAATAATCAAAGGAGTAATTAATCAATTGACATGTTATACGCAAGGAAAAAAAGCTTGTAATTAAACATAATGACTATAGTTAGCGGCGCTAAATTTTAGGCTTCCAGGCAGGATTAATTATTCTCCTGCATTCAAAGTCCTTAACAGCCATAAATTATCGCGCCACCTCCAAGAGAGAGAGACAGACCATCGCAAACATTTCTCCTCTCGCGTTTCATCGAGGCGCACTTGCACTTGCACCGCTCCGAAATGATCACATAAGCATCCCTCCTTGATTCCAAAAAAACTTTCGTCATCCATTTCGGTTTTTTCTCCTTTTTTCCATCATCAACTCTGTGCTGGCCCAATTTTCCTCGTCGCGCGTCGCGCAAATATACTCTCGAGCGCTGCAGCACCTCGCGTCCCCTGCGCGCCATAACACAATGTATTCGCTCGCCTCGACCATTTATCCTCGGCGTCACTTTGTCGAGAAGCCTCGTGCGATATACTCGCGGTTCTCTCTTTCTCGCATACCTATATGCGTTGTGTATATATATACTGCACACCTCGTGCTCGTACTTACACACGTATCCTCGACTCGGCTGTACGTGTGCACGTAACGCGCGCGTGCTCGCGATTTATGCGCGCGAGCGAGGAGCGAGTCGCGCTCGCGATTTATATGCGCGAGCCTTTAAAATCACCCGCCAGCGAGCGAGCGTTCGATTCGGTATAGTATGACGCAGCTCCGCGTCTGCTTTTTTCGCTCTCGCGGCGTTTTTTTTTTCATCAGCGCGCGAGCTCGCCCGCCTCTTTCCTTGTTTTTCCACTTGCCGAGGCGGCCGCGCGTGCTGCGGAAAGAGATAGAGGGAGAGAGTGAGGAGAGTGAGAGAGAGAGACAGTGAAGTCGCGTCCTTATCTTTCCGGACGATACGCGCATTCGCGAACGGCGCGACGAAAACTTCCAAGGTTCGTGCGCGACGACCCGAGCGAGAGAGCGTATAATATATATACACGCGCGCGTGAGTCGCGGTGTTTCATTCTCGCGCGAATATAAGAGTGAGAGATAGAAAAAGAAGATATTGTCGGCGTACGCGGCCAGGGAGAGAAGCAATATCACGCGAGAGCTAAGAGGCGCGGGGAGTAGAGATCGTGAGCGCAGAGTTTCGGAGACAATCATTTTTCTCGCGCGATGGGAAATTCCGGAGCGATGAATGCGCTAACGGGGCACGCTTGAAACGTCACGTATAGTTTGACAGATTGAAGTAACTCGACTTGGTAAAAATGAAATTATTTCGAATGCTCGCGGAGAAAAACTTTTTTCGCTGTATATTTTTTAAATGAGAGGAAGGTCGAATCAAATGGTATATTTGTGAAAATTGGAAAGGGAGCGGGAGCAGAAAAACGGAATGAATTATTTGTTTGAAAAAAAAGAAGTAATTTTTATTTTAAAGGCTTGTACATACACAAACTGAACCATTAAAGCTTTTACTTGAATAGAGGGGCTAAAATGTACTTGGTTACCGTTCAAATTGAGTGGCAATTGATTGGATTAAATTACATTCCAATGTTTTGGTGAACAACCATTACGGCGAATCTCAAGAGACTGCCTCGTTGCGCGTGGTTACACTTTGAATAGCCTTTCAATTAATTTTAGTATTTGCATTATCGCCAATATCGCCTTTCTTCTTATAACCTTTAGACTGTGAGAAAATCTAAATATAGACATATACTTTTATATATATATAATATTTCCGCTGAATGGCATAGGCTCAGTATTTAGCACTTGACTAATTAGGAGTTACTACAAATTCATAGCTAGAAACTTCAGGAGAGTCATATACTCATATAAGAACGGACTATTCAAAAACTATAATTTGACCATCATTTTCAGCAACCCCAAAACCCTATAAAAAACAGATTTTTAGGTGAAATAGAGAATCTTTTATTTGTTCTTACTTGTTAGCAGCCGGGATATCTAAATATAGTCTCTACCTGTGATCGGAACTTCGCATATGATACATATTATATGATAATAAAAACATTTTAAGACTTTCTAAGGGGAATAAAACTCTTAAAATCCCGACAGTCTAAAAGGTTAGTAAATAGTATTCATTTCAATCTTTGCAAATCTTGTTTACTTTGTTTTAAACGTGTCAGAGAACCCGTGGAAAGATATGGCAGTTGCCATCGATTTGAATACGATTAAAGAGATGTAGTCTCAGATATTTTCAGACGTAAATTCCAACTATAAAATAATCATAGAAAAAACATCGAGCTTGGCGTTCACACGGAATAGACGAATTCGAATTATACGAGCAGACCTAACAACTCTCGAGAAACGTTATAAGGAATATAAACAAATATCTCGTACATAGATATCATAACAACTCTCACTTTCAGTGATGTCTATAGTTAGCAATCTTGAATCATCATTTACATACGTATAATACAAGAAAGTAGAAAACCATTTTTTTACGAGAATTTAATGATAGAACAATATATGCCAAATTTACAAGCTTTATACTTAAAAGACCTTTGCTTTCATAAGAAACAAATACAAAAAAATCCATCTGTGATCATCTACAATGAGATAGTACGAATGAACTGGTTAGTGGACCATCGGCGCTTTGAGCGACACTCGCTCGCTCTCACGAGCACCACCGCCAGGCACGCGCTTTTGTTTCCTATAGCTCCGGTAAAGCAATTTTACGAACGTCTTTTTTACGGCACGCGTGCACGAGCTCGTCACGCGCACTACACTATAGCCGCCGTGTCTCTATATACCACTATATAGACAAACACACACACACACATGGGTGCGCGCACCATCGCACGGCCGGCTGAAGTGGGTCAGCACGGTTTTGGAGCTCGCAACAAGTTTTTGCTTTTCCGCGCTCGCTCGATCGCCTGGACCGTGTGTGAGAGCTGCACTTTCAGTCTTTAAAGCCCGGCGCGTATTCGAACGTTGGCGCTTGGAAATCTCATTCGACGAGTTCAATGTCACGTATATGACAAACTTTAGTGCGCAGCCGGCGAGGAAGAGAGAGAAGAATAAGAGAGAGAAAGCGAGGAAGCTCGAGGTTAATGTCCTGATTTATTGAAGCTACGAGCGAGCTGGCGCATTCGCGCGGAAAACTCGCCGATCGATGTGGTACGCGCGCGCGTTGTGAATCGGATCGAAAGAGAGAACGTGCGAGCGGAGCAGATGCTTTTTTTTACTCGAGTGGACGCACGGCATATTATAGAGCTCGGACATATACGACGCCTAATTCGGGGGAATAGTAGACGTTTTGTATTCTACACGCGAGTGTTGCTAATGAGACGCGATTGGGCCGTTCCTTATAGCTGGCGTTCTAATTTTGCCTCAATGAGCTGCGGTTTAGAAAAAATGCCTCGAAACGGTACTAGTATTAATTAGGAAGTAAAAAATTACGTATGAATAATTTTAAGTAAAGTTATGAATTTAAACGAAAGCGTTATTTCAATTTTGTTAAAATGCGTATATATTTAAGAACCATCTATTGTAGAAGTTTAAAATCTCATTTCATAAATCAGTTCACACGTTAACGCAATTCTATATAATAAATTTAATATATGAATATAATAGGAAACTTAGGCAGTTAACGTTAAATGTATTTAAATCGACTTCTAATGGAATACGAATAGAATCATCAACAACAGGTGATGCCAAAGTGAGATAAACATAATAACTCAGCCCACAAAAACAAAGCCAAAAGAGACACGCACACACACAGTGTACGTAAAAGAAATTCAAATTCACCCGTCGACCGTACTCTCTTTCTGTCGCGCGCACGCGTCGCCGCATTGTACTTTTCAGTCACGGCAACGAATAATCGTCGGCTCAAGTGGGCCAAGATCAAGCGACACTCGCGAGAGCTAGCTTATGTACGTATGGGCATAGAAAAGCCAGCGGATAAAATCGAAGAACCGCGCGTCGATCCACTCTCAACGGCTCCTCTATGTATACGAGTATATAATAACTCTTTCGCAGGTAATGCACTACTATGCGCCCGGGACATTAGCATTTTCGTGCAAATGAGCTCTGTGCTAGGACGAATTCAAAGATTCCCATATGCAATTATGTATGAGTACATATGTAAGTCTTTAGGTGTATGAATTTCAAAAGCACTATAAACACGCGCGTGTAGTAGTATAGGTGCTGTTTCTAATCCAACCATGCAGTGTGCAAATTTTCAATTCCCCGGCCCCGCGCTTCCCGCGTTCATCTATGGCATCGCACCCTCTCGTCGCCGGGGTCAGCACAGCGTTTCTTCGTACGCGGGCAGCGTGAAATTACTCGTTTACGCGCGTGCACTTCGGCTGATCATTAGTCGATCGCTGTGAGCAGGACGTTTGATTGACACGTGTGTATACGACAGAGCGCAAGTGTTTCTTAATCCTCGCGGGGATGCCTCGGAATCATTAGCAGCGACACTCTGTAATGTCTAATTGACTTTTCGCTGATGCTCTTTATACCCAGTGCTCACGAGTGGGGAGAACGTCGAAGATGTTCAATCATTCGGATGTGTAATTAATTTTACGTTTGTTTAACGATTCTTTAAGCTATCTATATATTAAGTTATGTATATGCGCGTCGACGTAACATGATTCATTGAATACACATAAGAGTGGCGAAAGTATATTGTGTACACATACGTTTGGTTAGGAACGGAGAGAATCATTGTAATGATAGGGTTACGCCGGGTCAAATGCACGGTACGGGAGACATCAAAGGACACGGTGTTACGTTACCAGAAAGTATAAGGCTTGCCGCGCGTCCACTCTATATTAGCCATATGCGGCTCTAATGAAAGCGAGTATGTGTATCGTGTTTTAATATCAAAGAGCCGGTGGTTTTCAAGATACAAGAGGGTGCAAAGTCGCACTCCGCAGTGCTTTTATGCGAGCAATCACGCGCTTTTAAGCGACACTATGTGCGTTACAAAACGTATATACCGAGATAACTGCGCGATTTCTTATCTTTTCCAGATACGATTTCTCTCAACTTTTTACATTATTGTTTACATCAATTACGTGCCCGTCTATTGTACTCCGTTTTCGTTATTAAATATAACATGTATAGTTCTACACGCGGTGGAAAAATTTATTCGCTAGAAAAAAACCATCGGACCACGTAGCTGCCGCTAAAAAGGCAAACTGCCAATCTCTCTCTCCTCGCGCGGCATTCATTTTTCTAATTTGAAATAACAAACGCCTCGTGCTTTCCGCGCTCGCGCGAAAATCACGTCAAAATATTATTATTGCGCAACGGTAAGCGCGAGCGGGCGCCCGCGAAATGAAAACACAGCAGCAGCAGCAGCTCGTCGTGAAAAATCGGAGCCGCTGCGGACTTTCCGCCAACGCGAGCTCGTGTGCACCAAAAAAAAAAAAAAAAAAAGGAAT
>JAPYZO010014136.1:0-12617 GCA_030522905.1 Torymus flavipes
ACGCGTATACTTACCTGTTAATAATAAAAGTGCAAATTATCATTGTTATTACCGCTCGTTCAATTCTTCTTTTTTCTTTCTTTCCTGCGCCGCGTATTACAAGTGCGTTTTGAAGTAGAGGTCGGCGCTTCGGTATATGCATATATAGAGGCCGTTCGGGATATTGTTGCTGTCATGAATCTGATAAGCGCGAAACTTTCTACGCGCGCCTCATTGTTGCGCAACAACGCTATAATAATAACCAGCGCCGGCGTATGTACGTCGAATTCCATAATTTTAATTAAACTTTTGAGTTTCCGAAACCCGTCATATATTTACACGGTCGATGGCTTTCAGATAAGTTTGAATTATTATATATCTCTCTACCTTCGCTGTTTCCCTAACTCGAAGGCTATATAACTTCGCGTTCCACCTCCTGCCCAAACACGATAATATCCATCCCAATCCTCACCGTATTTTACGTAAAATTCAAATTCCACGAATACGCACGCATATCCTGAAATTACAAAACTACGCCTTTCCACGTGACTGACCCCATACACACTTATACTTGCTACAGTTTCACCCTATACATAAGTATTGTATGTAAAACATTCCTTCTCCCCTTAAAAAATTGCGCTCATTCTCTCCTCATCAAATTCTGCCGTCTCCCCAACATAGAGAACGAAACACAATGCGTCGCTGCGCGCCTACTTCGCGAGGAGGAACACAATGCAGCCGCGCGCGCGACATCACCCATAACAAGGTCACAGTCGGCAAGAAAGAAAGAAAGAAAGAAAGACGGACGTACGAAATGGACTCGTCACGGCACATCGGGTTGTACTGGCCGCAATATGGTTGTCGCGCGCGCTCGCAACCTGTTGTAGTTGTAGGGCGCGCGCGCACACGTCCACTCGTGGCAACGGGTTCGTTGCGCGCAAGTTCCGAGTGTCAGAGACTGCACTTGAAGAAGAGTTGAGATCTCTCAGGTGCGCGGTTGGGGATATAGTCGCGGCTAAAAGGTTGTTAAAGTGTTAGAATGAAAGTTTCGGGTCGCTGGGAAATGTAGAGCGAAGTCTAAGTTTGGGAGAAGCTGGAGGAGGATAGTGCGATTGTAGGTTGGATTAGTATTGAAGGATTTGAGTTTTGAAAGTACGATTGTATATGGGAGATAAAAGTGGCAGTTTTATATTGTTATATGATTTTCGGTTTGATAATGTCCGATAAATCTGATTGTAATCGGGTGTATAGTGATTACTCATGCACCCGAAATTGCAGGATATCGATAAGCGTCGGCGGTATATCATATACAGATATCGTGGTTTTGTGAGTCATTTGTATAATATTTTAAGTCGGCAAATGCATGAAACAATCGTAGCTTACTAAATGTGAAAGCAGTATTTTTTAAAATTGTTACAGGAGCAATTACAGAATATTTAAATATACTTTTTAAATATACAAAACACTGACACTTGACAATTCATAAATCTAGTAAATATAGCAACCGCAAAACCTTTTTACTACCAGCCCAACTCTCGAGCCAGACTGTACCTACCTCTACCACCAACTACCTTAGCCAACACTATATAACAAAGCCAACGTCGTCGTCTACGCCGTCGACTTTACTAGCTTCTCCTCACACACACACATACACTTGCCTTCTTCTCTCTGAACTCTCGGGGCGCAGGTGGAAGGCGCGCATTAATGAGCAGACGCTCGCGCGCCCGTCTGGCGTATCTTTCCTTCATGCTTTGCTGGCTGGCTTAAGCGCCGCTCTCGCAGACCCATGTATGCATGTATATATACGTGTGAGCAGCACTTCCTCCGACGCTCATGCTGGTCAGCGAAAAATTTTTCAACTCAACGCGAGTTTTTTTTCTCTCTCTCCCTCTTGCTTTGTCCCACGCGTATATGTCTCTTTTTTCATATATACGTATGAGCGAGCGACGCGAGATTGACGTTATATATACGTACGCGTGAGAGTCGATGTTTCCGGTTTGCCCTGGAAGTTTGTGCGCGGTACGCGAAAAAGTGAGAGACAGAGACAAGGAGAGATGATTGTATTTTTAGTAGAATAGTTTTGTAATGTGGGGAAGGATGGGTCCGCGAGTTTGTAGGGATTCTCTTTGCGTCTCTCTGTCTACCCGAGCACGCTTTAATTGAGATAAGGTTTTTACTTTACGAGGTACGAGGGGAATTTCAATTATACGTTCGTAGTAGGTAGTTTCATTTTATCAAAAGAGCAGAGAAGCGCTACGGCAGGGCGCAAGAGGGTAAAGGAGACGAAAGAGCTAGTGGACTATATTTTTAGCGTCAAACGTTATTACTCCTACAGTAGTTGTATTAAATTTACCACCTGACAGCTCATTATATAGCTATATATAATGTATTACATTATGAGCCTCTTTTTATATTGAATTTCATTTACGTGCGCCTGCACACAGCGGCGTGCATTAAGACTTTCTTGAAACGCTATACAGTATATATAATTCGATATAGATATGATCTATCTCTATCTCTCTCTTTAGCAGCGGGTTGCGCAATCGAGAGATTTTTTTCCTTTTCCAAAATCGGTGAAACCTAAGAAAGTTATTCGTGTATATATAGATGCGAAAGTATATATATACGATAGCCGCGAGTGCGCGCGACCTCGCGCGCGTGCGCTTTATGTAATTGACTTTATAACATCATTTGTACATTACGTGATTTTTAAATCACGGCGCTCTTTTAATGACGCGATTTTTATATCGGACCGTAGGCTTTACATCATGTCGCACGTGTAGAGGAACAAAATTAATTTGTATTAACGACAAAACAATTCATCTCCTCGCTAGTATAAACAAGCCATCATTCATCTTATTACTGTCTATCTATCTATATTTTATTTCACAACACTGCCGAGCACACTTACGCAACCTCTAAAACGCAGAGAGAATGTCGCATTCGCATCTTGGCGAAAATTTTCGTAATCGCCTCGTAAAAAAGGCATCCGAAACCCCCGGCGGCGGCGCTCATACCTTAAACAAACAACAACGCAGCGGTGCCTCCGCGCTGTATACATATCACACATATATATACGCACAAACTCGTTTCGGGGTCACTGACACTATACTCCAATCCTTTTACCTTCTCCTCCACCTCCTCGGTTATACCACCTATACGCTCCTGAAATGAAAAAGAGAGAGACGAGGAATCCCGTCGCGGCGTTGCTGCTGCTATCGCCTCTGGAAATCGGGTTAGCCTAGCCGCTGACTCAGGCGAGTCCGAGAGAGATAGACAATGTCCGCAAGTGGTACGCGTGCGCGTAACGAATTTATTACCGCGGTGGTATATACGTATGCGGAGGAATTTTGAAAGACGAGACTTTTGTGCGCGCCGCACGGCTCGTGTGCGTATCGCATATAATGAATTCCTCGTGAGTGTATGTGTGTATGTAATTTCCGCGGGTAAAAGTCGATCGTTTTCACTTGCTCGCCGGCGCGTGATGATTATGTCGATCGCGTGCTTGTGTTCCGATATACATATAGGTATACGATATGCATGATTCGATGCGTCGTTTCGCAGGTATATAGCGGCAGCGGCGGCGCACGGAGGGAAAATGATTTTCTAGCGTTCGCGGAATTTCTGAATGCCGGGGGTAATTGAATCTGCCAGAGAGAAGCGAAGGTGGTATAGTACGTAGTACAAAGGCGACATGCTTACAATAGCTGGCGACATGCGCGCAAGCGGAAAAATGCAGTTTCATGTATATATGTTTCTTCCCTAGGTCATGCGCGTGTAGCATTTTAACGCCGAATTGTGCGTATAATTTTATTATAGCCTTTCGCTCGCAGAGATCGAATCATCCGCGTAGTGATGTGCAGGCGCGAGATAAAAAAGGTGAACGAAACAAATCGATTTCCGAATGCATGCATGCAGATAAAACTCGTATATATTCCGCAGCTCGGGGGGAAAAAAATCGATTCGGAATCCCATCATCGCGGCGCGAGCGCGTCGCCAAAACTCGATTCACGCCCCATCTCGTTCCCATGCGCGTTCAATCCCGACTATATAGCTGCTGTGAAACACAAAAGCTCTGATCCTGAAACTTTCGTAGCAACAACAGTATATACATACTCCCCCATCTCATCCAAAAAACACTCAACTACGCTTTTCCCGAAAACTTTCTCTCATGCCCGCGCGTGTGCGACGACACACAACAAGTGTCCGTCCGTCCTGTATCTGCTCAAGCTCAACGTCAGGCTGCGCGCAGCTCTCTTCTTCGTCGCCCTTTCCGCGTCTTGTTATCCGGCGAGTGCAGCGACTCTTTATTCCGGGCCAAGAGGCACACACACCGACGGCAGAGGGAATTTCCTGAGTTTTATCATTTTCTAGTCCAAGGAGTTTTTCGGGCTCTCTCTTTACGGAGGTGTGCAGCCTCAGCGACGTGCTTCGCATGCGCACGCGCCTTGAAGGGGCCTTTATTAGATTTTTTTTTTAAAGTAGGAGAAAGGGAGACAGAGGTTCTGTAGTTTGTTTGCGCGAGGAGGAAGATACGTGCGCGCTTTTAATTTGCGAGGAAATTTAATTTCTAGACGAGGGGGAGAGAAGTGTTTTCTTTTCAGGAGTAATGTGCGTAACGTAGTGGAACTTTTTCCACTCCTTTGTGGGGGTTGTATTGTATGGCTTGATATAAGAATGCACAGGGCCTTTGATTTATGGATTCACGTTGCGTACATGGTTATGAATTTTTAATGTTAAATGCAGGTTTAATGGAGAAAGCAGGACACTTGATAAGCGATTAGTCATCGATCAATTAGTCATTCATTCGTGCGGTCGTTCGTTCGCATAATCAAACAATTATATTATAATTTCTCGGAAACGCATATACATTCAACGAACTACAAAGAGAGCAGCGTTACACTTCGAGCGCTCGCCGCCTATAGAACCAGCTCTCTCGCCGTCGAGCTCTGTGTACAACAAAACACTGACCGCAACTGCAGCCTTATAACAAACCCAGTCAATCCAGCTTTGCACCACACACACATGCTCACACGTATACCCACACATGCGTCTCCTAAAAACTAGTTGTTTACACAACTCTTGCACAAAACTCCGCGCGCCAAAGTAGCGTAAGAACTAAATCGTGCCCGCGTCTACAGCAAGACCATTAGAACAAACCTGAGAGAGAGAGAGATCCGACACTCTACAGTCATGTGTCTCTCTATAATCTCTGTGAAACCGGAGGAATATAACGTACAGATACATACGGGCCCGATGAGTCAGAACTAGCTAGCTCCAATTCTTATCTTTTTCTCACTCTTTATTATACGCGCGCATGTGGTTTCCCGCGCGAGTGTAATGACCACCTACGACGCTCTTGAAAATTCCTGAAGACGCTGCGCACGTGGTCGAGGAGATGTAACGGAGAGCGCGTGCCTGGATTGTGTCGCGTTATCTCGCAGTGTGTCTCTCTTGTGTGTGAACGAATGGTTTCGTAAGGTTTACATATAGCTGAGCATGCAGAGACATTTTGGGGTATGAGACGAGCGTGTTGGAACAGTTTGTCGTATAGTACAATGGAGGAAAAATTTTCGTTTTTTTTTATGATGTCGTCCTCCGCTTTGAGCAGCTGCTTGCGGTGCGGAGGAGAAGTTTTGAGACAGAGTGAAAGAGGAGAGGAAGGAAGTTTGTGGCGTGCGCGTGGCTGCATTAAATTTTAGGCGCTTTAGAAAATCTAGAGCGCTTTACGTAATTTCCACAACCGTATATATAAAGAGAGAGGTGGATGCTTATAAAGTTGAGGAAGTAATTTTTTATATTTACTTCTACTTGCCGCAGCAGCAGTAGCAGCAGCAGCGTACGATAAGAAAGTTTCGTACTAGAGAGAAAAAAGGATATTTTTCGTAAAAAATAAATGACTTTTCAATTAACTCGTCGGTGTGTTTAATTTCTTCTCCTTCACGCAGAAAATTTATTTAATTCATCTTCATGAAAAAGAAACCTCATCCCATTTGCATGACAACCCAGCCGAACATCTTCCTCCTCGGCTTCACGTGAAATTAACCTTTTAGCTTGCAGACGACAAAAAAGCTCGCTCTTACTTCAAAGACGTATCTCTCTCTATCTTCTCCCTCGCTGCGACGGGAATCCGATTGAAATGCATGGACTATTACGGGGCTCCATTAGCCACCGATAGATGGATTCTCCCCTTTTTCTCTAGTCTAATCGAAATCCCGACACTTTTTCCTCCCCCGCATTGTGCAAATGTATCAGAAACGTGACGCCTTGATCACCGACACTGTGTTTATGTTGTATGTATATCTGAGGTTTCGCGTAAGCCGGGATTCTATTTTCAATATTAGACGGCGAAAAAAAACCACGTTAATTTTATGCGAGAGCATATTAACCATGCAGTCTAGCGGCAGCTGGGTATATAATTGGCTGCCGTAGACGCGCGGCTGGATGTGAGTGATAAGGTAATACTTTGTTACGCGCGGAGGAGCGCGCTTTGAAATTATATATAAATATGGATATATAGTACACGTGTGTTTTTCTACTACACCCTCCTTATGAAATCCTAAAATCTCTTTAAAATCACTCGCGCGTACGCATAAATTACGTAATTATAGTACGCCCCCTCGTAATACGCGATAAAGACGTATGTGTGTATAATATACATTTGAGATTTAAAACCTTAAAAATTATCGCTCCACGCTTCTCCCGTTCCCCTTATTACAATAGAATTAAAAAAACTTAGCGCGATTAAATTAAGTAGCCTAGAGAGACGGGACGAGACTGGAAACAAAGTAAAGAGAATCAGCTAACGAACGTTCACTTGCTCGCGCGACTCATCCGACCAAAAGGAAAATCCTTCCTTCGTCGTCGTCGGCTCGCTCGAGACAAACGGAAAAACTCGCGTCAGCTTCGTTATGTACCCTTTGCCACCCGACGGCACGGAATAAATAATCAGACGCGGAAAATATACACGTGCATTCCCATCGACAAAAAGGATTCCTCGCGCGCGCGGAGGAAAAAGCTCGACCCCGATAATTAGACGCGGCGGTGCATCGCGCGCATTTACATTTATATGTGTATGTGAATTTATATGTGCGAGTGTATATGGTGTGTGTGCGTTCGCTGCATACAGCGAGGACGGAAAAGTAAATATAAAGATATGAAAAGAGAGGAACGAGCGCGCGCGCTTTTAATGACGCGCCAGCCGGAAAAATTGCATTGAAATTTTTTTCCCCCCTACGCCCTGTATTTCAAGGCGTGTTTTAGCGTGTACGTGTACCGGGTGTTGTTATATATGGAGCGCATGAGCGTTTTTCTTCTTTTTTTAAGGAGAGATGTGACGGGGCGGGTGGTGATTTATTTTAGGTGATGTGTTTTAACGCGCCGGGCACCGCGCTTCCCTAATTTCATTGAAGCCTACTTTTTCCGCCGAACAGCTAGGTTTTGTCCTTTTGTCGAGGATTTAATTTCGCAATTGGTATAAGAGTGTTTGAAAAACGGGGAATTTAAACGTGCCCCTTGAAAATTTAAAAAAAAATCTTTCATTTGATAAGAATTCTTTTATACTTTCAATGCCCCAGACATATGTATTAATTCTATTGTTTTTTAATTAGTATGTACGCCTTATAACACATATGCGGATCCTTAAAAAGCTACCATAAAAGATAATACAATAATTAGCCGGTGATAAAATACGCAGCTAGACTACACATATTAAATTAAATCCGTAATAACATCTAAAATTAGACAGTCGCTTATATCCAAACGAGGCGAAGGCCGGCGTACACAGCCTGCTCTATACCACCGCACTATATTATAAAAGAATTCGCGATCGTAGCGGCGCGCGCGTCTCCTGTGACATAATCGGCTCTCGGGGTTTACTATTACCCGCGACTCCTCGCGCACAAAGCGTAACCATATAATATTTCCACTTGCGCGCGTCAAAACAGCGGAAACAATCGCCATGCGGCACCGGAAAATTCACATTGTCTGTGCGCGGTTTCGGCTCTTTTCAAACGAAAAAGAAGATGCGCGTGTAGTAATTACGCGCGGGCGCGTGTTGCAACGCTACTACCGTGGAGGTATATAGACACACACTGAGGTCTCGGTTTCGCTGCGTTCCCACACTTTGCGCGCGTGCTACGTTCTAAATGTACTTGAATTCCTCCTGCGCCGACAGTTTTCAGTCGAAGCATTTTTCGTTCGAGAAATATAATCTGCTGTTAGCGGCTGCAATCATTTGATTTTATATTGTGTATTAGCGGGTTTGGTAGTTTTTGTGCAGTGCGTGAAAGAATAGGAGAGTTTGTATTTGTACGTAGATGCAGTATAATAAGAGGTGATTTTCTAAATGTAAATTTATGCATGTCTAAAGGTATTGTAAATCTTTTTTCGAAGCCAAGGCGAAGCATTAAATAGTTAATAACACATTTTCTATTAGTTAAGCTTAAACTAAACATGAGGCTTTGAAATTATATATACTTTACACTCGAAATAGAAAGTCATTATCGATATTATTTGCCTCGAACCAAAGTTTCCCTCAATCACCGTATACAATATTTAAGTTTATCCGCGCGCAGCGATTGTAAATCCACCGTCGACAGCCACTAAATAATTTCAGCTGCCAATCCAATTCGGCCAAACTCGACCGGACATGTGTCACCAGAATATTCCCTTTGAACTATAATAATTCAACCTTGCCATATAGCATCTCAAAATTAATTTACGTACTGCTTCACACTCGATCATAATACCCTTCTCGCTATAGCCGTAATATTTACAACCTCCTGATTGCCCAAGACCGCACACAGCGACACCTCCACTCATCCTTATATACTGCACGTAACAACAAAGCTCACCAAAACCGCCACACCCACGCGTCGTACCAAATAATAAACGACAAACACGCTGGCGCGCGTGGTACACATTACGTGTACCTATATGCTCACGTTGCCAGTTTCGTGCATGCAGCCTTTGACGCACGTCTCGCGGGTTCGTTAGGTAGCCTCTCTCTCTTCTCCCCGGTGGCGAGACGGAGGAAGCCGTAGATAATCCTTTCGCCAAGTTGGCAGAGTCCCGAGCGCGCGCGTGCTGCGCACAGAGACATAACGCCCCCGCGCGCTCCCGGGGTGTGTGTGATGTATATTATATACGGACGTCGCTGCGAGAGGTCGATAATATTCCGTTGAGAGAGAGAAAGTCGGTAGCGACGGTGCTTGTCTTTGTATAAATATACCTAGCCGGAGAAATGTGGCCTTCGAGAGAGAGAGAATCGCTGCAGCAGTGAACTGAGTTAATGTGATTGCAGTAAGGTATATGATTCTTGGAGTGTGTATAGGGCGTATAGAAAAGGGTTGAGAAGCTGTCCCCCGCGCGCTATTGCGCGTCGATAGGAGGAAATTGAAACACATTTTTCTTCGAGGGTTTAGCTTTATGGCCGGTACTCGCGCGCAAGAGACAGAACGACGGGGGAGAGAGGCTTTATCTATATCCGTGTATCGCCACGCGGCGCGGAATTTTTCCTCGCACCTCTTTCTATGCCGTAAATTGGAAATGTTTAGTTATATACTTTTTCAGTGATATATACAATTTAATCAGTTCATGGTTATGTATATAATGCGAAAACAGTAGTATATAGTATATAGCGAGGGAAAGATAAAAGGCGGTTAATTTGTGTTCGTCGGATGCGTCGCACACTTGCGGATATAAAAGTGGGAACAGAGACTATTTTTCCGAGTATAATATATACTCGCATACCACTTTATTATAATATATAATAAAGCAGAGGGAGAGAGAGAAAGATCTAGATATAAATCTTAATGATACACCGCGTTATAATAATTGGCACTTCGTTTTCTTCTCATGCCCAGTGTGAGTCAGTCCGAGGTATTCCACACCTACTGTGTGATGTATATGTGTGTAATGCGATATTGTCCTTTACCTTGAGTGTCTCTTTATGCCTTACCGCAAACAATGTTATCCTTTCATTCTTTTCGCCCGATGCGTTATCGCGTACGTTAATTACGAAATAATGATTTAATGGCAAAACTAATGTATAAATTTTCTTTTTCTGTTGCAGGTAAATAATCCATTCGGGGCACGTACCTAAGTGCCAGACTAAACCAGTGTCAGTGGTAAGCCTCATCGAACATTCGCAGCAACAACGGGTACTAAATTATAAAATGCGTTTATTGACGCTATATATCCTACATGATCATCGGAATTATTAAATTAAAATTAAACAACACGATCGCATAATTACAAATCACAAGTCGAATTAATCCCCGTTAGCCGCTCCACCGCCGTATACTCATCAAATCCCAAGTTCAATACCGCACATAACCGCTCCTGCCCATTATAATCCCTCTCAAACACAATAAAACTCAACTACTACAACCTCGATCTGTCTATCTCTCTCACCCAGAGCAAACATCATCTTTCCCCATATAAACCTTCTCGCCGCTGCGCAATAATCCTGCGACTCTCTTCCGCTCTCTATACCCCAACAATAGCCCTCATAAGAATTGCTAACAGCGATAATATTTCTGTCTCCTCCCAACGGTACAACCTCGAGCGTCTCCCAATGACGAGTCAATTTGAATACACAAGACGATTCCCAATATCCTCGAGAGACATATATCTGTCCTCTCTCTCTCTCTCTCTTCACCGAAAAGGAGCGAGCCGCGCGCATACACGCGATTATGAATGATGCATCGCTTGCGCGTTCGCTTATATAGTGGGCGTCAAAGGTGTCGCGCGCGAGCGAGATAGAGTCAAAGCGTTTTAGCGCGCGCGCGGGGCTGCCGCTGCGTAATGGACGGGAGAGGAGGAGAGTAGTCGTGTAATGGATGCGGAGGAGGTAGTCGGGCGCTGCTGCTTTGACGCACTTTGTGCGCGCAAGTGTGGGTGTGTGTGTGTGCATTTTTTTTGTCCGGGTTAGGTGTTGCAGCGCTTTTGTCGTCGCAGGCGCTGATTGATCTTTTTTCTGTGGTCGGAACGCAGAGCCAGAGCGGTTGATTGGTTTTTTCGACGTTTGGATTGCGGAGTGCGAGTGTTTGATTTGAGGCGCGGAGGATGATTGGAGCTGGATTGGGCTCCAGCGGCGGTTCTGGCTCTCGTTTGCATTTTTATTATACACGCGAAATAACGAAGTATGGCCGCCCTTCCTTTTTTTGCTAATCCTGTGGTAACGAAAGTGGGTCTGAGAATATAATATAGTTGTTATTGAGGTATGATTCTGAGATGTATGCGGTAATAGAACTAAAGGCGAATGTAAAATTTATGGATGTTCTGGAGTTCCGTTTGGTTACGGTATGTGTCCTATCTGCCGCGTGTGCCCACACGTTTTTCGCTCTCCTTTAAATCACGTTCTGCTCTCGTTTCTTTATGCAGATCTCGCTACAAAACCCCGCGTGTATATAGGAACCGTATACATATACATATATACATTGAAAGAAGTCCGTCGTACACCCGCCATTGTTGAAACGTTCTTAAGTCGCGCGCTCTTTTCAAGCAGATATTCCCCGCCTCGCGTTATTTGTCATCCTTTTCCGACTTGACGCTGCAGCATCTCGAATGCATATAATATGACGCGTATAAGAAGCTGCTTTCGTCTGCGCGCGCTCGAGGGAACGAGATGCGTTAAATATACATGAAAAGCCGCGAGAGAAACGCAGAGAGCAAGCGTATATTATACCGTTTATAAATTTTTCACACCTACAATATAACATCGCATACAGATACATTGAATAATAATCCGTTCCACTCGTCGAGCGATTATATTAAAGCTCTCGCGTATAGGAGATTTCACATCAAAGGATCGATGAACGCGGAATTTATCACGTAGAGACCCGAAATTTTTTATTCCCGATATGTTACCACTTACAGAATACACTCGAAATCGGCTAGTCTTGCCTTTTAGAGAGAGAGAGAGAGAGAAAAGTCGAAGGCAGGCATTCCCGCGCGTTATATGTTGTACCTATAGAGCGCGGACTATTAGGAAATGGGCACGCGCGCGACGTTGTGAACGTGTGTGTATGTGCCAATGCGGGAGCGCGCCGCGCGGAACGATATATATCTCGCAAGATTCAATTCACGGGATTGCTGCTGCTGCAGCTTGCCGTATAGGTGGTGTATATATAAGTATATGGAATTCAGTGCTGCGAAGAGAGAAAGAAGGAGGGAGAGGGAGACAACGATGTGATTTAAGAGGCGCGCGGATCGAGCCTAGTATACTGTTTCCTTATTATTTTCGCGCTTTGTAGTTGTGGGCGGTCGATTTTCGCGATTTAGTCGTACAAGTATTTAATGCGATTTCATTGTATATTATGAAGTTGAGATATTTCGAGACTTTGGTGAAATGAATTTGTAAGGGTGATTTACAGTGTTTTTATATTTATATAAACGACTTTAATCATATAACTAAACGCTAAAATTCAAATACTATAGCATCAAAGGTTCTTCCAAAGTTCGCGTTTTATATAGGTATACGAACTATTCTCGAATTCTCCACATACCCGAAACAACGCAAACAAAAATCCTCGAAATTACCACAACAAACTCGACAATAAAACACACCACGACTCGAAATCTCCACAACAACGAAACCTCCACACACAATACCCATCTCCTCACATCACCTT
>JAPYZO010014145.1:0-14588 GCA_030522905.1 Torymus flavipes
TCTGTCGCCGTCGCGCCATAAATATAGCAATTTCGCGAATACGATCTGCTTAATATCCCCTAATTTTCCACTTACGACCTGTGTGTGTGTGTGTGTGTGTGCTCGCTCGCGTGGTGTAATTTTGACGAATCTAATTTTCGTCGCCGTGGTGCTCGGATTTTACACACACACACAACGGTTTATCGGTGAAAGAGAGGATAGCGAAAGGGAGGAGGAATTCGCGGAGAGAGAGAGAGGAGAAGAAATAAAGAATCCGCGGGCCAAACAAAGATAAAACGCACGCGCGCGCGCTCAAGAGAGGAGAGGGATGAAGGGAGAGGAGAAACTCGCGTGTGCGGCGCGGATGGTTATAAGGAGGTGGGAGAGAGAGAGAGAGAGAGAGTAGGACCGAGGACGAAGGATGAATCGGCCGTACAGTCTACGCAAAGACGTTGTAAGAAAATTCCTTCGTCGACTATATATATATATATATATATACATATACATATATAGGTATAAACTCTTACTTTGCGATTCTGTTTTTGAATGAACAACGGGTATTATAGGCTCGAACATCGCTGGCAGAAGCAATGTATGAATGTATATACACACAGATCAGCACTAAAACCCGACGACGACATCGCACCTCGCACGTACATATATACACACGCGTGCGCGGCACTGTCGTTCGCATCGCTAACTATTACATCACGCGCGGCGCGACAGCGGCAAACGCGCTGCACTTCACTCCTGCAGCAGCAGCAGCTCGTATAACGCAGCAGCAGCAGCCGAAAGCTCGCGCCTCGATGATTGATGCCCCGCGGGCAATAAACGCTCTCTCGTCGCCGTAAAATTCCTCTCCTCCTATGCGCCCACACACACACACACACACGAAATTTTCGAGGAATATAATTGACCTACGCTATTATATACTCATTCACCAAAAAACCACCCATTCATCCGTACGGCTACGATGATAATTCCAGCCTAATCCTCTCGAAGAATCGCAATAATACACACGCGTATATAGTGGGGAGAGGAGATTTCTTCCTGCTCGGACTGTACGCGCAGGTTCGCGCCGGGCACAACAGGTTCGGAGCTGCCGCTGCTGCTCCTTTTTGAGAGAGAGAGAGAGAGAGGGGGGTCCCTCCCTCGCGTGCCAGAGAGAAGAGTCGAAGGAGAGGAGAATCTTTTTGGGGGGAATTCCTATGCGTGTGTGTGTGTGTATGTGGGAGGCGCACGCGAATCGGCGCCCCGTCGTGTTCCGCTCTCCAATTATAAGTGTGATTTTCGCCTGGGAAGTATACGTATAAGTGGCCGGAGAACCTGCAGAGGAAGGTGAGGAAGAGAGGAGGAGGTGAATTGAAAAGAGGATGGAGGTATTATATAGGGGGATGTGGCCAAGGTTTTTTCGGGAATTTTGTGACTTGCCAAATATCTTTTTTTTTTACTCTTCTTCAGCTCGTGCGGCTTTTAACGTTGCTTTAAGCATGATAAAAGTTTATTTGGGGATGCCAGAACTTCTTTTTGAAGTTTAAATTGTTGGGACTTTGGGTTGGTGCTTGGAAGATTTGTGTGAATGTAGTTTTCTTTGTGAATCAAAGCGGATTGATGCTTTTTCTAAATATACACAATGTGTTGTAAAACTGTTCATTGAGTTACTTTATCACAATTAATTGTATTACACTCATATTCATTGTTAACAATCGACGTGTAAAGATTTTAGTAAAATTCACCTACCCATTCATAAAAAAAAATACGCAAAAAACGAACGCGAATTCAATTTCAAAACTACATCCATTCGCTTCTCTTCCGCAGCAGTGCCATACAATGTTGAAAAAAATGGAGCACCGAAAACTACCCACGGCGCGCGCGCGCTAACTCGGGCGCGAAAAAAAGTAAAACGCGTGAATCAGCAGTCGGCCGGAAACGAGATATATACACACACTACACCAGCACGCGCGCACGCTTGCGCTGAGTTACGAGAACACATAGCGATCCTCTCTCGCGCCTACGTATAATACACACACATACGACGCGATTGCCAGATTGTTGCGCCATATCGTCCTCTCTCTCTCTCTCTCTCCCATCCGCTGATTAGGCGTAATTTATAGCGTTGACATCTGCATAAAACACTTCTGGGTCGCGCGAGAGACCGAAGAGTTTTCATTAGTTCCTCTCTCTGCGCCTAACGACTTCTCTCTCTTCGCGGCGCGCAGATCTCGGCGCGCAACTCTCTCTCGAAGAAATTTCACATAATGGCGCGCGAGCGACCGCGAATGCATTAGGAGCGGGAATCTCCGCGGCACGGCCGTGCTGCTCCCCCCTGCAACATCTCGAGAGGGAGAAATTCCTTGGTGGGAATTCAAGGTATATCCACGAGAGAGCGAGAGAGAATAACTTCGTGTAATACGCGGTAATTCAATTTTAAAATCTCCCGCGCGTATTCCCTCTCTCTGTGTTTGTTCTCTTCGTTTTACTAGAGTAGTAGTTGCTAGAGATGATGATAATTCGCAACTTCCGAATATATCCCGTCCCATCAGCGCGAATTAAACGGGAAAACAATAATAACTTTGTTGCGCGAACTGCATTAACGGGGGGCGCGATGCATTAGCCCGTGCCGTAACAGGGTCACGTCGCTGTACACGCGTTCCAGTATGCGTATATACACAATTTTTCCATACGACCTCGCTCACATCACACATAAAGTGCATCGCGTCTATCCAATCCGACGAAGAGAGCGCGCGGCTTCTAAAAGATGCATATCGCCAGGGATAAAGGGGAAAACGCCGTCTTCTCTCATCCGCTTGCACTGTACCACCCTTATTCGCTCGATAATGCCCCTCCGCACACGTACGCGTAGTGTTATTGTTGTCAGCAAAGTTTCACCGCGCGGGGGTACCGCCGGGGTGGACGATTAGAGGATCGATTAACTATTTTAAAGTGGGCTTAGGACCGAGCGCCCGGAGGTATAGAGTGTGTACGCGCGCGCCAGAGTTTGATGAATTGGTTTAATTGGGTGCGGCCAAATCGGATTACGATATTGATTGTTGTGCGACGGAGGTGAGTGTATACAAGCCCGCAGGTGGTTTATACAAGTATAAGGAGATGGTGTGGGAAAAATATATTGAGGTAAGGGGGTGGAATTATTGAAGACGGGGAGGGTTAATTATGAACAGTAGGTTGTGTAGTTTAGTAATAATCTGCGAGCAGATGTGCCAAGCGTCTGTGTGTGGGTATTCGGATTCGCCGAGTGTGTACTTGCGTTATTAGGAGAAACCTGCAGCTGTTGCGTATAATTATATGTTATACATCTGAGGTATATTGTTATACATCTGAGGTATATACGTAAGCTTGTATATTAATCGATAATTGTAATGGTGAAACATTCGTGTGAAAACGTGTATGTGAGTGTTTTAATGATAACTACTTTGCACGTGATTATTGCAAATTTTCTAACAGATGTATAAGATAAGTTGTGTAACCCGATACAATAAAGCTACGGTGAATTAATAAACGCTACATATTAGATTACCAAAAATACTCGTTCAATTTCACACACTTCAAAAACGATTTTCAGCCCTATATAACTTCAAACCCCGGTCACCCGCCAATACAATAAAACTATATATACCACGCGTAACTTCATCCTCCAACCCACACACACACACACACTCATCACAATGCACCTCGCCACAACTCAAAACTCGAACCTCGCCTCTCGCGGGGGCCCCCATATATTTCACACCGCGCGCATTCCATTCGCACTTCCCCTCTACCACCACCTCCTCCTTCTCAACCCCCGAATCGCGAATTCCACTCTCTCTCTCTCTCTACTATACTACCACTGCGCGCAACATCGACCGCAACCTCGGCCGCGCCGATCCATTGAAATCCGGCGTGTTCGCAGGCGCGACGATGCAGAAGAGAGAGGAAGAAGGAGCAGCAGCAGCAGCAGAAGAAGAACAAGAAGAGAGTAGCCGCGTGCGCGGCCTTCTGCCGCTGCGGCAGACCGTCAGGCGGCGGCGACCGCTGCCAAGGAATGCGCGCACCGAAATATCGGCTGCTATAGTAGTAGCGTGCGCCACAGCCAGGCAGAGCCCGCGAGTAGCGTATAAATTACCCGTGCGAGGGAGAAAAGGATGGACCGAGGTTGCACTGATTTTTCTCGAGGGTGTGTATATAGCTGCGTGGGAGATGAGGGTACGGTGGGTTCCTTTTTTTAGGGGTGGAGGAGCGATTAGGTGGAGTGTAGTCGATAATGGGATTAATCTCTGGGCGTTTACTTACTAAACGGTGCGGTTATGGTATAACGGGGGAGAGTGGGCGAATGATGATTGTACACGTACCTGAAACAGACGGAAAGAAATGTTTATTTAGTCGGTTGTGTAAATATAGATTGGTTTGGAGTATTTTAAATATATGCACATTTTTCGTTAACATATGCACGAATATACTATTTTATTTTCATATATATTACGTATTAATACTGCACACAAGCACCGATAAGAAATCAACACACCTGCTCGCGTGATTTTCACCGTGCAAAACAATTATTCAAATCCGTTAAATTGGATATCATCCGGCAAACCTCGCGAACGCATCTCGTTAACAAACTACCCTTGATATATTATACCATTGCTCTCTGCCTTGCGTGCCCCTCTAATAATTTAATATATTATACCATCGGCCACTCGAGAACGCTAATAACACTGCTTATACGCGCCCGGTTAAAGCATCACATGCCCATTCAAATAAAACCGATAACTAACTAATCTCGCGTACTAATTAACAATCGAACTCTCTCTCTCTCGCAGGCTTATTAGCCCCGCGGCATGCGCGTGAAGCGCGCACGGGTCATTGAATCCGCGGCAGCGTGCCAATCCCTCGGTATGTCGTCTCTACCGCTGCTGCTGCTTTCTCTGTCCCTCCGTTAAGAGAGAGAGAGAGAGCACTTTCTCGAACTCCCCTTTCTTTCTTTCTTTCATTCTTTCGTCTCCTCGTATGGTCGTCGCGGCTTGTTACTCATTTTTGCACGCGCGCGTGTAGTACGTGGCTGTCGTTTTGTCGTCGTCCGTTTCGGCCGCGCGTTCTCTTTTGTTCGATGGCCTTTGATTTCGGATCTCGGTGTTCCCCCAGCCCCCTCCGTTTTAGCCGAGAGATAAAACACGGCGTGTGTGTATCGGAATGTTTCCTTATTTTGGGAAATTTCCTCTATTTATAGCACGCGTGTAAATTCGCGGGGGTAATTGGATTGCGCAGGGGATATAGCGCATGAGGGAAAATTGGTTTCGCACTCGCATACGCGGTGGATCATTTCGATATATCCTCGTCCGTCTTTGTTTCTACCGTATACGTACATACATACTCTTTTTCCACTTTCCAATATCACTTTGTAAATTGTGCGCGCTCTCTCACGGCCCTTTTAGCGCGCCTCTATACATCTTTCAGGCGCGTGCGCGGTTCGTTCTCTTCCCCTCTCCTTACACCTTTGAGAATATAAAATCGTACCTTTGAAATTCACTCGGCTGGAATGTATCTTTCACGCGCGCGTGGGGTCTTCTCTCTCTCTCTCTGCCTCTCCCCGCTATTCCCCCCCCCCCCCCACACACACACATGCGAGCACATACGTTTATATATCCCTTCGCACGTTTTCTTTATAACGTTTTGTTTTTCCATCTTCCAGTTTTCTTCTCTGTTTCTTTTTTTTACACACCGCGCGCGTGCGCCATTCTCTCATTGACCTTTCAGTCGACACCTTTTGTCTTCTCTCGCCTTTCGCGGCCTTTGTCGTCGTTTCATTCCTCATAATTTTTCCCCGTTCCACCATTTATCATCCGCTCGCGCGCGTGTTTTATTAATTTTCTTTTCTCCACTCCTGTTATTACCATTCCCTTTATATCGCTCTATTCTTTCTCTCTCTTAACCTCCTCATCGCGTTCTGCCTTTTTCCCTCTCGTTTTTTGTCTCTCCTCATCCTTTCTATTTTCGGACCGGTATATATGAATCTTCCAAGTGTTTCGTTAATGATTTTCATCGCTATATGTTTGCCTATAAATGGCAATAACGTTTATTTTGGCTTCACAACATCCGGTTATGACTTTTTTTATATAGGGAATCCACTCTCTTACTGTAGCACGTCTGCGTAACTCTCTTTTGTGCGCGGGTCTCGCGTTTGCAAGCTATTTGGGTTTAAGAATTTTTTAAACAATCGACTCGTTTACCGTCGCACATTTATATAACTCCAATATTATGATCAATAATTTCAAGACAAGACAATAATACTTTTCATATTGACTTACACAAAACCAAGTCAAGAGAGAAATTTTCAAGAATTTACAAGAGCGAGACGATAATTACAGAAATATTGTATTGTCTTGCTCTCGTGCAGCCCTAGTCAAATATTTATTCATACTTATACATGTTTAATTCTTTAACAATTAAGAACCCATTAATATTCTCAGCTTGCAAATAGCACTCATGCGTTTAAAACATTTTCTATTACACATATTCATCCTTCAAATACAAACATTCCATTCCTCCCACACTCGCCTAATAAACCATTTAAAAACCTCGTCGTAATCCCCACGATTAACCATATACTAACGCAACCAGCCGATGATTAACAGCAACCACCTCGACACCACCAGCTCTCAAACGAAAATTCTCCCATCACCTTTCCTCCACCTCCTCCTTCGCGCTCGTCTAATTTGTTCACCACGAGTCATCCTCCGAAAAAGGCGCACACACGCACACATCCATTTACAGAGAGAAAGAGAGAGAAAGAGAGAGAGAGAGAGATGCAGACGCCGGATGATTATATCGACCGCTTGCGCGCGTAGGCGAGGCTATATAACGGCTGGAGCCTAGCCAGCGCTGCATTGTGCTTGTACATCCTCACCGCGCCGACCGCCGTTGCCGCGAGGAGGAGGAGGAGGAGGTGGTTTGCACTTGGCTCGTCTCGGCTTTGCGCACTTGATCTCTCTTCTTCTCCTCCCCACCCCCTGCGGGCTCGCAATGACTGATCGCGCTGATTTATCGCGCGCGCGTATACGCCGAGCGATATTAAAGTCCGCTGGGTTGTACACGATGTTTTTCCCTTTTTTCTTTATGTAGTTGTAGTATATAAGAGTGTGCGCGCGCGTGTATTTGGAGGGTAATGACGCGTGTTTTTGCGGTGATCTGAGGGAACCAGTGGTGATTTATTGCCAGGGCTCGAGAGATGCTTTTTTGCGCTGGTTCATATACACGTAGAGATGTTTTGATGATGGGAGTGGTTTGGGTTATGGGGTTTGTAGTTATTACTTTAGGGAAGGTTTGATGATATAGGGACAAGAGGGAAGAAGAGAATACGACGATTTGTTATACGACGGCAGTAAGGAGAATAATAGACAAGTTGGGTTATATCAGGAGGCTTTTCATTTCCTTGGAATAATTCACGCAGAAAAAGTTTATATCTACCTTCCAGAAAGTTTTTTTTTTTTTTTCCTTATAGACGGGGTTCTATTCAGACGAGCAAACAGCAATTACTGGCTTTCAACTACTACTACCAGCATTTCCATCGATTCCTCCCCCCGTGGCACAAATACCGTCATGCGTCGTACGTAAGAGATCATTCCGACGACCAATATCATCCATGCGCCCCTCTGAAAACCATAACACAAATAAAACTCCTTCACCTTCCCCTCTATTTCTCTCCCTTCATACGACGACACTGCTTACACACACGCCGCGTCGTGTGCCAAAGAACCCACTACTCGCAAACTCATCCCCCGCAACGGCCTTACAGCAATCTCCGCTAAAACTTTCTTCCTCCCAACAACTTTCTCGCGCCGTCGCGCCCTCGAGAAAATTAACAGCCGGCGCGCGCGCACGCTCTTCACACCGCTGCAACTCGTTCCCATTCTCATATCGAATCCTGCCTGCCTGCCTGCCTGAGCGCAAAGTACATTCCACTTCACGCGAGCGCGCGCTCGTCGTCGTATAAACTACAAAGTCGCAAATGCCCGGTCATTTCGTTAAGCGGACGATTCTATTGGGCGCCTCGGGAGAGGAGAGCCTGGCGCGCGCGCGAGAAGAAAAGCGGCATACCAGCGTTGCTGCTGCTGCTGCTGCAAGGAGCGAGAGAGGGGAAAAAAGGAGCACCGAGAGACGAAACTGCATCTCTCGTTCTCCGCTATCCTTCCCACCTTCTTCTTCTTCTTCTTCTAGAGGAGAGAGAGAGGCTTAACAAACCACTTGGCGATTTAGAAATGTAAATTTTGCGCAAAGCCGAGAGAGAGAGAGAGAAGGAAAGCGCGCTCCTCGCTCTGGCTCTCCTCTTCGGCGTACGTTAAGGGGGGTAAAAAAAGGGGGTGAGGGGGGGGGGGGCGCAAAAGAGGAAATAAAAATCGATAATTTATAGCGACGTTTTACGAGCTCCCGCGAGCCGATCGTAAATGGCAAGAGAGCGAGAGAGAGCGAAGAGGCGAGGAGATTCCGATCGCGAGATTAGGAACATGCGAGAGAGAGAGAGAGAGAGAGCGAGAAGGAAGGAGAAGGAGAGCTCTCCTCCGCTCTTTCTCGGGTGTATACCTGTCTGGGAGAGACCGCTCGCTCGCTCGCGAGAGAGGAAGGACGAGAAGAAGAGGGACGACGCGGAGGATGAGAATCGCGGCGGTGGCGGCGGCTAGGGCCCCGAATTCCTCGGCATAACTTCATTGAAGCCCGGACTGTACGTGTGTTCTCATCTCTCTGTGTATGTGAGTGTGCGCGGGTTGCTGGGTAGGCTGTATGTGTGTGAGGGAGAGAGAGTGAAACTGCGGGCGTCGTGTGTATGGGAGGCGAGCGAGCGTGCATTTTTTCGCCCGGTGCGGAGAAAATTTCGGAGAGATGGATGCCGGTATGTGTATTATGAGGTGGAGAGTCACTGATGCTGTGTGGTTTGAGATTCAGAGTTGTTTGACAATGTCTGCGATGTAATTTTACGGTGTAAGGAGAAGTTTGGTAAAAGTTTTATACTGGTTGAGTGAATTAGCGAATTTAGAAGGTGGGTTCTGAAGTGTCTACTAATTAATTTGGTTATTACGATTGTAGAACTATTTCACGTTTGATATACGTTCGGAAAATGTAATTGAAACGGGCAATCACGTTAATTACTTCTATATCTTTGAACGACGTAAAGTGGCTACTCAAATTTTCCTATTAACGCATAGACAGTAGAACTCAGAGTATATATCCACGTGCCACCTAAACCAACACAACCATCATCACCACTAAAACACAACATTATACGCAACCTCGACTTTCTCACTGATAAAGCGACAACTCCACGTCCATTTCTCTCTCTAAACATCGTCGTCAGTGGTCCCCAAAATACTCACGCGCTCGTGCGAGCAACCACCACGCGGCTGCACCTAAAAACCGCCGCTCAATTAGCCGTCCCTCATCGGCGGCCGCTGCTGCTGCTGCTGTACCCCTAATCCTCGCGATCGCATCTAATCTAATCTCGCTCTCGAGACGCTAGACCTCGGCGGCCGAATCCACTTTTGGATCGCGCGCGCGTTTAGAGCGCAGCACGTGCCGTCCCCTCTCTCTCTCTCTCTCTTCTATTCTTGCCCGCACGGGCGCGTGTGCGACTATTCTCGTGTGTAGAGAGAACATCGCGATAACGCGTATAAGGAGAGAGAGAGGGAGAGAAAGAGAGATGGTACGATGACTTTTTTTAGTTCCTCTTTGGTAGGAAGAGAGGGGATGGTTTTACGGTGCGAAAGTTGAGGGTGCGCGGAGAGATAAGGTGTGTGTTTCGGGAGCTTTGGACTTGTGTAGTTCCAGTGTATGGGGGATGAGGGAGGAAATGGAGATTTCAGAGCGCGATTTAGTACCGGTAAATCAGTGGGGGGTCAGTCTTTGATTTAAGGGTATACCTGAATTTTTTTCGTTTTTCACCACGTTCGGGGAAGGAAATTTCGTTTCGATATAATTTAACTTGGTTTCCGTTGGATATAGAGTTAGTAATTCAAATGAGTGTAGTGTATTATGAATAATAAATGTATTATTCTAGTTGAAGCAGCGGATATGTCATGAAAGATTGGTGGTATCCTGTCAAACCATTTAAATAGTTTACACAGGCGTTGTCTTTTTATCAAATAAACCGACTTATCCGGATTCAATTTTCTAACGAGATTGAGCACCTGCCAATATTTTGAAGAGAACGACTGAATATATAAGGTTTATCTATATTTTCCGAAATAGTTTGGTACCATTCTGAATAATAAAATTACCAATAAAATTTTAAACACTCAATACGATACTCAAACAAGTAAATTCGTCCGTCAGTTTTCATTAGCCAGAGTTTGCCTAGAAAATTATTTCTTATACACATAATTATTCCCTACTGCCTCCTCTTATTCTTAATTCAAAGTATACCTTTCCCAACCGTCATCATAAACGCTCGCTTAATTACCGCCGTTTAAAGAAGTGTCACTGCTATACTCAAGCCCCTCGAACGTAACTTAGCCAACGGCCTACGGGGGCCATGCCAAAAAAAGTTTTAATTAAAAAATTTGGCCCCCGCTTACTTTATGAAAAAGTTGGGCAAAGAGAAAGAGAGAGAGAGAGAGACTAAGAGGCTGTTAAAGTAGTTAGGCACGAGCCTCGGATAACAAAAGCTGCTGTCGTTCGCTCTCGCTCCCCGAAAGTTTTGCGCGGAGCGTAATCGCGCCCCGGGACGGCCTTTAATTTACATATTTCATGACCGCATTACCGTCGCGATAAAGCGAGATTTACAGTTGCGAACGATTATCTTCGAAGCGAGATAAGTGTACGCTCGAGGAATAGATAGGATCGATCGAAATTTTTCAACTAAAGTAAAGATATATTGCAATGGGGATCGTCGCGATGGATTATTGTCTATTCAGCGCGTTCCGGCTAAATTGTTCCCGAGGCATTCGCTATCTCTCTCTCTCTCTCTCTCTCTCTTTCTGTATTCCAACGGCTCTATCGTCTATTTTCTCGCTTTTTTTTTTTAATAGAATACAAGAAGGCTCGATTCCATTGAAGGGGACGTGTTTTAAATTTTTCATTTCCTCCTTCCGCCGCCGCCTCGTACGCGGAATAACCAAGTACACATACACACGGGGAGCCAGGAATGGCCCGGAGCGAGAAGTGGGCAAAAAAAGAGAGAGGATAGCTGGATGAAATTCTATTAGTGAATATGGCGAGGATTATGCACAGTCACGTTACGCTGCGCTGCATATATGCGTGGTAGAAAAAGTCGCATCATCGTTGCATGCATGCTAAACGCTGCAAAAATTGGCCATTATCTCGTGCGGTCGCGAACTTTAACGTGTTTAGAGCTTTTTAAATGTTTTGTTTTGTTTTTCTTTTTTAGAAAAAAAAGAAGGCGAATGGGAAACAAAAACATCATTGAGAAGAATGATAGTTCCGAGGAAACCAATCATATACGTCTTTTAACAGTGCTATGGTCAAGAAGGAGTTAATGACTTTGCAGTGTATGTGTGTGTGTGTGTCGGAACGTCTCTATAACTCGAGAAACCATTAACGAAATGAAGTCCTCAGTTTTCGAACCTGACAGCTGCTTGTTCTAAATTCTTATCTTTCACGCTGACCCGTGTTTTGTTCTCCGCCACCGACTCGTTTCTTTCATTGCTCGCAGCGGCATTAACCTGATTTCGGATAAAAGGGAAACAATGAATTATAACGAAAGCACTATATATCTTTTTCCAACCACTTTTGTAAAAAAAAACATAATTGAAAATTCCAAATATTACAATAAAAAAAGTGTCCTCCCTAAATCAACCTATAAACACACATAACTCTCCGAAAACAATTACAGATGGCTCCTTCTCCGAAGACAATCCGCACGCTAATTGTACAGATCCAATTTCGGCATTTCACGTTACAAAGCAACCACCGACAGCATCGACCTACCCACCCACGTACAAACACTGCACACACATCCAACCTCCGCCCTGAAATTGTCATCCGCATTCCGATCTTTCAACCTCTCCCTCTCGAGTGCAATCGGCTCTCGTCCCCTTCCACACCGCAAGTACATCTCGGCTCGTTACCGCCATCTTTACGCCCCCTCTACTCCTCCCCCCTTATTTAGCCAGCGCTGCTCTACGCTGCTGCAGCAACCAGCGCATCTCACCGAATCGATACGCGCGGGGGTGGGTGCCCCCCGGGGGCCGCGCGTCTTCCGCGACGGCGCGCCATACTCGTCAAATTCAATTTGCCGCCCGTACGTGGAATTCCCGAAGTGCTGCGCATTGGAAAAATATCGCGTACGCGCGCCCGTGGTGAAATGGGAGGAGGTGAGAGAGCGAATTCCCAAGTGGCGGAGAGAGGGGGGGATGAACTTTGATTTATGCAAGGGGTGTGTGTTTTTTGTGCCGATGTTTTGCGGGTGCGGGATGGTTTAATCGCTGTGTGTGTGTATTGTGGAGGAGAAGTGAGAGAGTAATTGGGGGACTCGCGGGGGTAATTTATGATTGGGGATGTATAGGGAGATGCGATTTATGCGATGCGCGAGTGAAATGACAAAAGTTTTGGATTGTTGCTCTGATTCTTTTGATAACGTTGTATCGGTTAGACGATTTAAAATTTCTAATTTATTTATAAGAAGTTTTCGAAAATGTTTTATACTTTTTATAGCCCGTTTGACATGCGATCCATAAAAACGTTTCAATCTAGGTGATTAATTCGATATTGAATCAACCATCCCAGCTTCTCATAGTACAATATTTGGCTATTCCACTAATCTTAATTTTGCTATTTAGAAGACCCAAAAAGGAACGTGATATCGACGACAACCACGAATAAATCATCTATCACAACAAAAAATTCAAACACAATCCTTACATCATTCCGTCAAATTAACAAATTAATTAGCCAACATCAAACGGACCAACCGCCATACCGTCTTCTCCCCCTCCACCTATCGGACGCAAAAAATCCTGCCCCCCTCAAAAACTCATAAACATTCATCAAAATTTTCTTAAAATTCATACATATATATGCCCCACGCGCGTGGCGCGCCGAAATCTCTATTATAAAACGATGAGTCACGCGCGTCGTTGCCGCGGGAAAAAAATCAGTCGTAAATCGCGCTTCGGATTCGCCGCCGCGATCCTTTAATTTAATATATCGAGATCCCGCGCTCGCAAAATCACGGGGAAGTTCGACGAATCGAAAGAGCCCACAGGCTAATGCAACGATTCACAGGCGGTGTGGAGGCGGCGATTATATATAAATTTTGTTTTCTTTTTTTCGTCGGTTATTGTATAGGAGATGAAATAGAAGAGGGCGTTGCGATGTTGCTGGTAATGGGTGTGTAACGTATTATCAAAGGTGGAAATGAAGTATATTTTCGGTTACGTGAATTTTGATTGACTTATTTGACATTTATGGACGTATGTATGTATATGTGTAAACGAATAAAAGTTGGAATTGAAGCGTGCAACAGGATGTATATTCATGACCTTTCGATGATATTTCCAGTGGATTGCATTTATATGACGGCTAAAATAGATTGAATTTCCAGACGAAACATGCGTTGAAGTGGAACGCCGATATTATTGAAATGTTCGGAAAAAAAATTGTTATCCGATCTTTTTTTTCGCCTATTGATCAAACAAATATAAGCATTTTTATAATTTTGAAATTTACATCACAAAAATTTTTAAATTCAATCCCCAAAAAATCATTCTATCAACTCAATAAACAATCGCCACCACCATAGCAACTCACCATTATATGCACCGTTCATCATTGTCCCGGAATAACCCGCACAACCTCATAAAACACGGCAGGCGTATTCGCCAACCGAAAAACTCCATTATTCGCGGACCATTGTTACCAACTTCCTCAGCAAAGCGCGTTTAATTAGTTGAAGCAGCTCATTCCTTCCGGCAAAAATCCTCGACGCTCGCTGCACACACGAACTACTACTCGCTGCTCCTCAAAGGATGCATAATCGTCAAAAGATGCAAAGAAGCAAAAGCTAAACGGCCAACCGCACCATAAAGCGAGCAGCAGCAGCAGCAGCTGTATATAGCTCGCGGAGAGTTATATTCCGCGCGCGCGGGTGTGTGTGTCTGTGCAGCGGCGCGTTCTCCCGTAACCCGATAGAACTCAGTGCGCGCATTGCTCTGCATGGCTAGACAAACAGGGAGAGACGGAAAAATGCACGAAAACGCGAATAGAGAGAGAGAGGGAAGGAATTGAAAAAGCAGCGACGTCGAGTTTACTTTTCGAGCGCTACGGTGTGGGCGGGTAAATATGGGTTATGGGGAATGTAAATAAATTGCACCTGGCAGTTGGGATTTTCTTTATCAGTCGCGCGGAAACTGCTGTATACGTTTGTAGATGGAGAGATTACGATTATGCGTATACTGACTTTATGCGTGTGTGTATGCACAGCGTTGCTGCGAGAAGGCGACAATTTTTGTAAAGTATATACAGAATATTGTCAAAGTGTCGCTGTGAAGTCGTAGGGTTTAATATTCGGTATTCGAATTTGTAAGGCAGTTTATGCGATAAGAGAGTGGGACAATTTCGAAATGTAATTTAGAAAATCGCTTTGGACGAAACAAATAACACACATT
>JAPYZO010014170.1:0-12305 GCA_030522905.1 Torymus flavipes
AAAATGCTTTCCAAACGTGATAACAGAAATGTTTTGCATTGCAGCGCGGGGAGTCCATTTTCCTAAGTAACTCGGAAAAATCGTATCAATCTTTGAAATAAAAGCTTTTCGCGAAACACAAACATAGAATACGGAGCTCCGCTGCTACTGTAGCCCCGGCAGCTGATCCAATTTGAATCTAAAGTCAACAGTTTTGGAACTATATATTTATTTTAAAATAACTGACGTGTGAGTGCTGGCGCACTTATATATATATATATATATATATATAGAATTTGCTTTTACTCGCTATTTCCAAACTTGCCCGAGCGTGGCTTTTATTTAAATTATTTTATTTGTAAATATAATGGAAAAATGTATTCAGGCATGTATTGTGTGTAAATAATATACAACTATATTATATTACACTGACAACAAAAAATGTGTAAAAATCGCGCGCGCGCCAGTACAGCGCTTATATTAAAATGTAAAATATTTAACCTCAATAAAGAAAGTAGACCGTGTAATAAAATGCCTGTTAATTATGAAAAGAATTATAAAAAGTTTACGCCCCCCCCTTGTGTGCGGTATCCGGGCACTTTATTAAAAATTCTCATCATTCTTCCCTGTGTAAAAGGTGCATTTAACCCGCGCTTACAACTGCACACGCGCCATGCCAGCAGAAATTCATATGCGGCATCGCATTAAGAAAACCATACTCTCCTCCTCCAGCAACAGCGAAGAAATTGCGCCACTACAAAACATCCCTTCCTCCTCCCATTCCTTTGAATAAACATTACACAAAAGCGGAAAGAAAATTACATCCGGTGCTTTCTGCTCTCTCCTCTCTCTCTCTCTCCCACTGCGAAACAATTGCGTTCCGATCCACGCTATTTCACTTCATTCCCCCTAACCGCGCGCGTCGTCATCGTACTCCGGGAATCACAGTACGCCATTCCAATCGCCGGTAAGCCTCTCCCATTTTCTCCACGAGCGTATATACATAAAACGTGCGGCCGGGCCGCGTAAGAAAACAATGGGGCGCAAATAAGTGGCACGGTATAGCGCAGCACCGCAAAATGAGCCAGCGCCCTCTCAACACTCCTCGCGACTAAGCCCTCCCCCTTTGCGCGTATATATGCATACATACGGCGGTAGAATTCAAAACGCATTCGCGGACGTGCGCGAGAGAGAAGGAGGCGGAGGAGGGTTGGCTCTTCCGTCCCTTGCGGCCGGACTGCGGCTAACCGGAAGCACTGGGTCAGCTCTCTCTCTCCTCTCCTCTCCACCAGCGTAACGCGGAATTTTGATGAGCTTATCGCAGTGGCCGAGTGTGTACGCGAGTGCGGCGCGGCGGGGGCACGTAGAGACGCGCGCGGCATTCCGCGACCGATGAAATTCCGCGTGAATATGTTGCTGGCCGCGGCGTCGCGCGAGCTATTGAACGAGCGCGTGGGGTATTTCCGGCTTTAAAAAGCGGCGGGGATTTAGCGCGTGCGCGCGCGCGCTCGCAAAAATTTCATCGCAGCTATTTTCCACGGCGCCGCCGCCGTGGTCGCCGCGTATGCATACTAATTACGCGAGAGCGCGCGACGTGCAGGTGCTTAATGCGATTTTTTTCATTCCTGTTTCGGCCGACGCGCTCGCTCGCTTGCGCTTTTTGCGCCTCGTTTTTCCACGCACGCGCGCTGCTTCGCCCCCCTCTGTCTTTTCTTTTACTCTCGCCCACGCGAGCGCGCACGCTCTCTTTCTCTCCATTCGTTTATGTGAGGGTTCTCTCTTTCTCCGTGTTTTTTTATTTTCTTTTTTTTGAGGGGCACTGCGGCGGGTTTTTTTCCTTGTGTTCCAGTCGAGGACGGTTCTTTGCGCGCTCGCGCACGTTTGCTCGTTTTGCCGACCGACGTAAATCCCGTGAAAATGCCGCGGACAACTTTTTTAAAACTGGCTTCGCGGCGGGAGTGGTGGTGGTCGCTTCTCCAGGTGAACTTTTACGTGGCTGTGCGAGCACTGTCTCTCTTCATTGTTGGATATTTATTTTCGGGGCGAATTGATAAAGAGGGAAGAGAGAGAGAGAAAGTCCGCGAGGCTCGATATTTCGTCGTTTCGTTAGTGTTTTTTGCGTCCGCTTGGAAGAGCGAGGAATGAAATATTTGTTTCGCTGGCTTTTACGGATTTGAATTATTAAGGCTAATTAAGTTGGGAGTTAACGAGGGTGCGCTCTCTCGCGCTCGCCAGCTCGCTCGCTCGCTCGTGAAACTTTAATTTGTTTTGTAATTTTATTTATTTCTCGTATAATTTTCCCCCATTTTCTATGCATAACTTTGCCCTCGCAAAATATAATTAACGTCTTTTTTCTATGCGTATGTTTAATTAAAAATGACGCAGTCAGTAAGAAAATCTTGATTAATTTTTTCCTTGTAAGTATATTTGTGCGATTTTCAAAAGCGTGCCATGAGGTAAGCACAATAAAACGACGGAAACAGGAGGCATTGATATTTCAATTTATTTTCCAATATTATGCTCCACATATTATTGCTAACAATTTGCCTTGAATACGTTTATTTTTAGTGCGCGTAATTATAGTTTCTACCCACGCCTTTATAAAGACCGTACGTCAATACAGTCCGCTTGCATAAATAGCGTTATAATGTAAAACCACCGTTACTGGAACACTTACGCCCACTTATCTTTTATACATATGATTGTTTTTTTTTTTTGTGAAATAAAAATTGCAACAGGTAGTTTATATTCGTTTCATTGATTTCACGAATAAAATAATGTTAAAATGTTATAAAATTTGTAAGATAAATCCGAAAGTGGGACAAAGAAGTCAATACTGGGACAATATTAACCTTATGGCTTAATCGAACTCTATCCTAAAGTGGGACAAATTGCCGATAGTGAGATGATTTAAGGTTCGATTAGTGAATATGTAATACTCAATTATAGAAAGTTTTTTACGTTCTACCAATACTTGGCCTACATACATTAAGTAAAAAATAAGTTTTTTTCATACGGCCCTACAAATATTTATGGCAAACTTAACGCAAAAGATAATATGGAAATACAGTCCTACTGTAGGTAACTACATTAAAAAAACTTGTCTTAAAGCGGGATACCTAATTTTGAAATAAATAATTATTGAAATCGTTATAATGAATGTTTATTTCATATATAAACGTACAAACGTACTTGTAAATATTATTTCGTTTACCATTCAGTGAAAATTCATAAATTAAGAGACCACGAAAGTTATACTAACGCTTGTGAAAAGCAAGCAAAATGGCGAGTTCATGCACGATTGATACACTGTTTTCAAAGAGCATTGTTTATTATATATTTCAATTCATAATTTTTTAGATTCAAAATAAATCGTGTAATTGAATAAATTAGAACTTAAAAATAATTAAGGAATTTTTACTTTTATGATTTTTCATATGTTTTATATTATTATTAATATTTATTGCTGTCCCGAGATAGGGTGCACTTTTTACGTGTCCCAGTAATGACCATTTTACCTTATTATATTATTAAATAACATACGGTATAATAACACAGTCCATGCGACGTAAATGCTATTATTCTGAATGTAACGAAAACTAAAACGCGATATTACCCTAAAATATGTGAAACAAAATTTCAGCCAAAGAGAACGAACGCAATCCGAACCATTTCCGATGCTCGTAACCCGTGAAAAGTACATACACCCACATATCGAACGTTCATTTCAGCCGCTATGCCTCGCTCCCGTCCCCTCGAAAAATTCCAGCGCAGAATTAGCTCCCTCCCCGTCAGAAATAGCCCTTTGAAACTCTCTCACTCTCGCCCTCCAAATACACACGAGGGCGCGCGCTCTCTCTCTTTCACCCTATCTCCCCAAGCGTGAAAACCCGAAAATAGAAAAAACCTGGCAATTTCATACCCGAGCGCCACCGCCACCGCTAGCACGTGGGGTATACAAAAAACTCGAAACCCGGGGACGACATGCAAAGCGACGGCACCCACGGGGAATCGTCTCCTCTCTCTCGCTCTTTCCCCCAGAGGCGCGACTTCGGGCAAATTGTGTCGTCCGTCTTGATTTCGCACTGTGCGAGTGAGCGCGCGCGCGCGTCAGCTCGTATCTCTCTCGGCCCGTGGACAAGAAAACGTCCGCAGGCATGTTTTTGTTCCTCGCCGTGCGCGAGAATCGCTTCTATCGCTCTTCCGACTTTCTTGCACTCTTGTCGAACGCGCCGGCGCGAGCCAAGCACTTTTTTTGCACACGGGAGGAAATTTTTTGCGCGAGGGAGAGAGAGCGAGTAGGTACGCGCTTGATTTATCGGCGCTTCGGCGCAATTTCGCGGCGTACGCGCGCGCGAGAGCGCGGGAGTTTGATGGATGCCGCGGCGTTTTTAACATTCGAGAGAAAGAGAAAGAGAGAGAGAGAGAGCGCGATGGTTTTGCAATAATTTTGGGTAGAGAGCGTGCGCGGTACCCGCAGCGTGAAATTCGATCGGAATTAGCAATGGCACGACGCGGGGCTGCGTGGCTTTTGCCTGGTGTACTATTTTTATTGCACTCGGGAGGAAGGTAGAGGTTTCTTTCGTGTGTTTTTTTTTCGGTAAAGGTTGATTGATATTGTTAGACTGGAATTATAGCGGTTTTATGCATATTGTAATTTCGAGAGTAACGGAGATGTTCGCCAGAAAAATTAGTCGATCGTCGCTCGTACTCTCTCTCTCTCTCTATTCCTCTTTTATAATAAGCGAATTTTCACGCTGAAGTGCCAAAGTCGTCTGATTAAATTACGTTCAAATCCCTTGCTGTTTACGATGAATAAATTGAGTATGCTTATACTCAATGATTAAGTATCAAGTTAGTTAAAATTTTGCAGATGATACGCGAGTGAAAACTAAGAATCTTTCGCTTGTTGCCTAATTAATTTATTAATTTCTAAGTTATTATAGCTTTAATTTGTTGAATATTATATTTCAATAAATCAAATTTTGCTTTATTTACTCGTAAAATAATGTTGGTTTACTTTGACTTCAGTTGCACTTCTGCGTGTTATTATATTATGTACATAGTGCTATCATCGTAATACGGTGTAATATTTACAATTCATTAAGCTACACCGAATAAATAATTTCTCTGAAAAAGTGAATTTCATTCATGCATATATTTTCATAAAATTATGGTAAATGGAAAAGTATAGCTGATATACTCGAGCTTGCCCCCTGTCGTTCTGAAAAATATTGTTGGATACACGTGCGAGAGATGATTCTGGATTTGTGTACATAATTCTCACCCTCGCTTCGCTCGGGCAACAAACTCCTGCCCGTACGAGAATCATCTCTCCCGCACTAGTATCGAAAAGTACTATTACAGTTAACATACTTTAAAGTTTTTATGCCAATGCTGTTCTACTTCACTCTACATTCTATTTTGAATTGTCGATCGTTAAAGATATCAGAATAACTCGTAAAAATTCGATTCTATCAAAAAGCATTTTTACGAACAAAATCTCTAAGCCCACACAGGGAGGGGCAACAACTACGCGAATTGAATATTTTGACAATGCCCGTATGAATCAACAAATCCCGGATATTCCGTAGAAAAAAAAACACGCACTCAAACTCGAAACGGAATTACCGTTCTGCCTCTGCCCCCCCCCCCCCCCCCCCCCCCAACCACTCGCGGCAGTAAAAGAGCTCACGCGCGCTTATCGCTTAAATTCAACGTGAAAGCATTCCGCGGATCGCGCGCGTGCAGAACAAAGAGAAAACAGCCGAAAACAGCCATTCGCGTGTGTCCCCGTTTTTCAATAAAAAATCTCAACCATCTCTCTCGCGTCGCCGTGCCATTTGCGAAATCTTGTTTATAAAAAAACAATTCGCGTCACGGGAGGGACTGAAGCCGCGCGATAAAACAACGTGCTCGCTGGCGAACAGAGATACAGACGCTTGTACACGTATGCGGGGGAGTAAGGGAGAAAGGAGAAAAAACTTGTGTGCGCTACGCGCATATATATGCATCATGCCGGCCGGCCTGGCGCTTATGGATCGAGAAACGGCGCAGAGTACATATATACGCACTGGATTGCGCGTTATACGTGGACAAGACAACGCATGCAGGTGGATAGGTAGTATGTGTGTATATATGTAGTACTTACAGGTCATGTTGACGAGCACGCTGGTGGACAGGGGCGGCGAGCGATTGTTGTTGGTGGCGTTGCAGGTGAGCTCGGTGCTCACGTCCTTGCGGCCGAGGTTTTTCAGCACGAGCTCGCTGCGCACGATGCCGTTGCGCGTCGGCTCGTGCGTCGCGTTGCTCGCGAAATGGCCGTTGCGATACCAGGTGACCGTAGGCGCCGGCTTACCTACAAATCCCCGTACATATATGACTCATGTGTCTCTGCACGCTCGTGTGTATGCCACGTCAATCTAACTCTTGTTTGCGACAAACGGCCGTTCGTGTATATGTATATGTACGTTGCTGTTCTACTACTATACTGTTCTCTCTCTCTCTCTCTCTCTCTCCTCTTTTCCTCCTCTCTTTCGGAGCGGCTCTTCATTTGCGTATCGCGGGCATAATTCAAAATGGCTTTGCGCCATGGATTCGAAAGAGAGAAAGATAGAGAGAGGATGAAAGAGGGAGAGAGCTTTGGAGCGGCTATTTTTCATTAAGGGTGCTAGCGGCTCGACGTTCGATGATAATCTCACTCTCCGGGAGGTTGTTGGGGAGGGAGGATGGGTGCATGTTTTATTGGCGCTGCCGCAGCGTGCTAGCCGCCTGGGGGAAAATACATTTGCATGCGCGCTCTGATTATTATTTTTGTTTTGTTTTGTTTTTTTTTTTTTTTTTTTTTTTTTTTTTAACTGAAAGGAGCTGCCCGTTGCCGAGCAAAAATAAACTAAATTGAATATCATGATTGAGCTGCGTGGCTATCGAGTGTTCTACATTTATATTTCGATACCGTGTTTGTGAATTTTCATCGTGTTTTATATTTAAAGGTATTTTTTACTTTTTTTAGATTTATTTAAGAGCGGAAAATAGCGCGTAATAGAATGGTGAGATAAAATAGAAAAACTGTTGTTTAACGTGCAGTTATTGACGCGCAAAATTCCTGACTTCGTATTTGCTGTGCTTTGTAATTTCGGGCGGCATTCGAGAGTAGATGATTTTCGGGACTGAAAAGACGACAAATATTTAAGGACCAAAATCTCGACTTCCCCTCGTGATTATAGGACCGGAAATTGGGTCAATTGCAAGCTCCTTTCGTACCTTACACGCTGGCGGTGTAATTTTATTAGCTCGATTATTTTGATAGTCGTAAACATTATCTTTTATTATGACCTTAAAAACTTAACAACCTATTTCTCAGCTTTGAAGATGAAGGGGTCAAATTACTTTTTAAATTAACGCTTCAGGATGGTTTGAGCTATTCTTCCACTTTCTCATTTCGAGTTCTCATAAATATGAAGATTGTATGTATTATGCATTTAATTTGCGGTATTAGGAAAAAATTCATTTTTTTTAACAATATTCATGAAAATTCATAACTTCCAAACTTTATTCATAAATGCAATAAATATTTTAGATTGGACTGTTACGAATTTTAGAGAAAAATGTGAAATTTGCTTAACGTTCGTGACAATAACGTTCAAAATATAAGGGCAGTTAGTAATTAAATTTTTATAAATGAAAAACTGCTCTAAAGGATAATAAAATTTACATATATGGGCTTTCATTTTATTATAACTAAAAATAAATTATTTTATGATGGAAAATATTGACTCTATTTAAATTTTATGAACGCTTCAAATTAATTTCCAAATATAAAAATTTAAGAATATATTTGTAAATAAATAAATTGTTAATAAATTTTTTCATCCAAAATATTCCCAACACAGTCAATTCTTCATATACAAGTAGAACGCTTAGTGTTCTTTTACGACTACAAGCCCTCCTCCCCACCTATAATTGAATCGAGACATTTTCACGCTGCACCGATATTACCCGTACCAATCAAATTAGCCAAATAATCACACACACACGCAGCACGTAACTAATTCCGGAAAATTTACGAACACTCGCGAAATGAACTTAGATTACCGTGTGCGCTGTGCTCTCGACCCTCTCTCACCCCACCCACACGTACATACACGCGCGCACGGGCCTCGTAAAAAGATCCATTTAATAATTCCCTTTTGCTGCTGCACTCCCGTATTATCCCCTCTTCGCCCTCTCCTACTAACACATTCTTTTCCCTGGGCTGTGTAATGCAAAAAGGGGTATAGCGCATCCGTCCCCCGACTTCTGAAGCCCGCGCTTGCGCACAGCAGCAGCTGACCAATACTGCTAATCGTAAAACGGACGATCGCTCGCTCGCTTGCCCGCGCGAGCTTATTCCAGGATTATTGTGAGCGCGCGCACGCGGAAGGGACGGCGCTAATTATATAGGAAGGGCGGTGCGAGCTTTAACGCACGTGTGGCTGTGTGTGTGCGTGTAGCTATGTGGAGGTATGTATGTGTGCGTTGGGGTATTAGGTGGTCGGTGGCCCGTGTCGAGGCAGCGAAATCGTAAAATCGCCCGCTAATTGCGTCCGGTCGGCCGTGCGGCAAATCAATGAAGAATCGTAAAAGGAAACCTGTGCGCGCACGCGGCGAATATACGCGTTAGTGTTGTGTTAATTAAAAATTTCGATCGTCTATAGGGGGACTCTTTATTATACGTCGTTTCCCTTTTTTCCGGGGGACAAAGAGGATTATCAAAGTAATTTGTATTTAACGCGCGGCGTATTAGATGAATTTATTGTTTTCTTTCTTTTTTGGTCCCGTGCGAACGGTAACAATGGCGATGGTATAATTAGAGTTAAAGAATGTAGCATTTTTTATGGACAAGATATAATATTATAATTGTATGAATCATGTTTATACATGTAGCTCGCGAAATGTTTCGTTGGTAGATTGTAAAATAGAAAAAATGTGTTGTCTATCTCCATGTAATTACTGAGTCTCGTGTATACAAAGGTGGCTATCCCTGATTGTATGTGGATACATATTTGATTAGTTATGGTGTCCACGTTAGATACATATGTGTGAGTATGTAATTACGATTAAGTACACACGTAGATAGTAGTCGTATTTGGAATATATCCTTTTCTGGATCAGTGAATGCAAGGTTTTTTCATCCACTGTTAACAAAGGATTATTATAAGCTTTAGTAACCTGACGAAAACTAACGAATTTTTTTAGCATGTAATCGGGAGACTTGAAAACGCTATCTTTGTCCGACATAACGCGGGCTCTTACTACTGATTCCAGATCGGCGAGACTTGTAACGAAAGCTGTTATTTTACTCCGATTTCTACGATAACTATTTTTAATGTTTGACTAGGAGGAAGTATTACGATCGGTAAAAAAAATACTAGATTTGTTGTTCGTAAAGCCTTGTTTTTTAAAGAGTTGTCAAAAAAGTCATTTTTCAACATTTCAATAAGTCACCTACAAAGCAAAAGCGCCGCAGCCAATTTTTTTAAAATCTTCAAATTCACTTTGAGTGACTAAAATAAACTTTCATACACTTTTAGAATTTGAAAAATTTTATCAGCAAAAAGTTTAATATAGAAAAATGTTTTTCTTTAAACACGACTTTTAATACTTTTTCCATGCATTTTATTACGTTAAAATATTTTATAAATAGAATAGAGTATGTTATCTTTTTTTAAAGTGTTTGCAGAATTTTTAACTATTTCATAAAAAAAAGCCGATCAACAGGATTTCATATTGAAGTAGTTCATCTATTAATTACTCGTTATTTTTTGTTATTTTTATAGAGTTTTATATTTGTTATTTTCCCGTGGTACATGCCCGACACTCTGCATAAAATACAGCTTTTAATTTTCGCGTCCTCTTTAAAACTGCATGAAAAAAGACATATTTTATCCCAGAATATAGTCATTTCAATTAAATAAAACACTTACGTTTAAAAGTAAATTTACATTCGGCAAACTGGTCCATTTTCGAAATCGGTCAGTTGTTAAAATGCAAAATAAAAAATAAAAGAAAAACGAAATAGAACGGTTCTGGGGTGAGAAAAATCGGAATTTCAAACAACTTTCACGTACAGAGCAATAAACCCTACAAATGTTATTCGATAGCCATAAAACAGTCAAGCGCAGGATCATTCGTAGAAAAAAAACCGGGTCAGTACCTAATCCGAAAATCAATAATACTCCTTCCGCGCAAGTACAAAAGGAGGAGAAAAGTACGCGGGAGAGATGTATATAATAGTGACATAGGTACAACGAAAAAAAGGGGGGGGGGGAGGAGAATAAAGTGAGAGGATAGATCATCATCGGTGTATACGCTACCGAACCCAATTTATCGCCCTCTCTCCGTTCCTCCGGAGGACAATCGGAGATAAGAGGAAGCCTATAATGCCCGGTCATAATGAAGAATAAGTGTGTATATGTGTGTATCTTGCACAGCTGCAGCGTAGTAATACGCTCGCCGCTAGCACATACCGTTCCCCATACCATATGTGTAGATATATATACAGATATACGATACTCACCTCCCTCGACGTCGCAGAAGAGCCTAAGGTCCTCCCCCTCGAGGTACGGGCCGGCGCTCGAGTTCAGAACGTCGCCGTTCACGTTCAGTATCGTGATCTTGTGGGGCGGAACTGCAACAACAAAAGGACGTCATTTATGTCTACGCATCCGAATGTATATACATATATATATGTGGATGTTTGTGTGTGCGGCCAACGCACACGGCACGAATGATCAACGGTGCGCTCCCGTGATAATGGCGTAATGCCGTCTCTCTCGCGCACTTCGCGCGGCAATCGAGAAAAGCTGATAACACGCCGAACCTCCAACGTCGCTATATATACGCATGTATGTGTGTATTTATATATATATATACACCCGTATAGCTAGATTGCTATTGCCTCCTGCGAGCGAGCGCCCGGGCGGATATCGCGATGGCATTAAATTGAAATCTGAAATCGATTTTGTCCTCTCTCTCTCACTCAATGTGTGTGTGTGTAGGAGGGGGGTGGGTGCGAAGAAGGTGGGAGTAGTCGGGCGGGAAAATCAAAAAGGGTCCGGGGGAGGCAACGAGTGCCTCTCTCGTTCGTATTGGAGGGATACCGGCGAGCGCAGCAGCAGCAGCCGATCGTTAGGATACGAGGGATACAATTGGAAAAAAGAAGTAGTAGTAGTAGTCGCCCGCTCGCTCACACAATGGAACTCGCGTTTTCTCGGATAATGAGTTTATGCTCGGGGAGAAAAAAAGCCCCCCCTTCGCCCCACCGGTGCGCATAATGGCGGCTGTTTCTTTTGTTCGGCTGCGGTAGCACGGGCGTGCGGCCGCGGTTCGGCTATTGGCGTATAATCGAGGGAACGAGGGAGGTATAGCGGAATTGTCTAGTGTGAATGACCGACAGCGTGTGCGGTGGAGTAGTGCGCGCGTCACGGTTCGTTTGATTGAGAGGGATTCCGCGATAATTGATAATGTCGCGAGAGGGGAAGAAGCGTTGGGTTTGAAGTACCGGGTTTTGATTGCAACTTCCGCGCGCGCACGGAATTGTCGCTGCAGTGTGGCGAGCGAACAAGCGAACGGACGGAGTCTAATGGCGTGGCTGGCTGGCTTTCTTACTTTATTGCTTTTGACGTGCGCCGTTGCTGTTTGGTTTGCGGTGCGCGCTTTGTCAAAGGTTAAAATCGGCTTCTGCGTAATTCTTCGGGGCAAAGCATGAACCGAGAGTAAAGTTGAAGGTAGTACAATGCATCGCACCTTTGTCTTTTTTTAGTATATTTTTATAACAATCCAATTAGGAAATTTTATGGCACCCTTATTATTTTATAATGGATGCTCTTCGGTAAAGTTTTTTTTCTCTTAACAGCAGCTTCAGACATAATGGATAATTCAGACACCTTGCATTCGCGCTGCAACGTCTCATCTGAGAGAATAATCTCGCGATGAGAGGGATAAAAAAGGAGGACACAGAGAGCAATTTTATGCATAAACAATCGCCTCTATTATTATAACTTTCGGGACTTAATGTTTCTTAAGTAGACCGTGGAGATTGATTAATTTTAAATGTTAAGTTGATAGAAACTTCGCGACTAAGATTCCCAGCATAATTCATGTCAGGCTCAGTTTGTCTCGACTTTAACTTTGACCGTATTATCTTCAACGGGTATTACTCCCCTCCCCTCCCCCCTTTTCACCCGTCGTCCAAGCCGGTTTTTCTCATTCATATACTTTATACAGCCAGACTACGCTTGCGCGCCCGTGGGGATTGAAAATATTCCACAGAGAGCGTAAGCGCG
>JAPYZO010014171.1:0-12322 GCA_030522905.1 Torymus flavipes
GGATTGTGGATGTGGGAAGATATACAGTTTGATAAAAGTTATAATCGAATCCTCCCTTTAATTAAATACTATTTTATTATACAAAGTAGTAGAGGTCTAATCTATGTTTCTGACAAAAGTTGTTGTAATTTTTTTTTTTATTTGGTGTACAGTCTGTTAGTGTAGTTTTCTAAAACACTTGCATGTACACTTATAATAATTTTTTAATTAGTTGAATAAAAATTGCGATTGTTATTAATGTTCCCATAGTGTACAATAATGACTCCTCGTAAGAAAATTGCAAAAATAAACTAAACCAATAACCCACCTTATCACAAATGGCAGGTCTGAGGTGTACGCGTCCGCCGCCTGGCAGTACGCACTTGAGCGAGCACTCGAGGACCCCGAGACAGGACTTCTTCAGTATGCTGACGTTGTGATTGTTGGTGTTGCGCATCGCCCAGCCGGAGGCGTGCCTGCGCGCTTCCTCGCAGTCCGCGCCGTACACCTTTCTCACGTGGCCGTCCGCCCACTCGCACCAGGCGTCGTATTCCACGACCTTTACAACACAGAAGGAGAGATTTTATTATTCGGGGGTTTAGACAGATTTGCGTTTCTTTGGGGGGATGTGGAGTTGCGCTGGGAAAAGAGGGTTTGAGGTGGAGTGTGAGAAATTTTATATGCAAATTTGGGAATGATAGTGCGGATGTCGGGATTTTAAGATGCGGTTTAGAGCAAGTGCAAATAGTTTTATGGAAATGACTATGTTTGATGTAAGTACTTGAATAGCTTATATATCAAAGGCTCGAGTAATAGTGAATTTTACTTTATAGAAAAGATATTTTATTGAATGTTTATCGAAATATACAAACAGTAAATTGTTGAAAATGATTATTGCTCGAATATGGCAATGAGTATTAAATGAAAAACAAAAATTTAAAGAGATTTTATATTCTTCGAAAAATATTTGCATTCCTACTATCCTTTTTTCAAGACTAATAATTTTTAGATGAAGTACATTTGTTTGTGCATTAGAATGAAATTTATAAACAGATAAAAACTGCAGAAAGATAAAAAAACTATGTTACGATGTATAGGTATATGAGAATCAAAGCATATAATACCTTCGGCACATTCGAATCATTGATATCCCACTCCTGATGGGGATACTGCTGCTGCTGGTTTCCGGCAACAGTCGCTGACATCGTCGGCGACCCAACTCGACTCCTGCAAGCATACAAAAAAACCCCGACCTTTAGCAAATACTCGTATTTCACTTATTTCATTCGCCAAAAAAAAAAATAATAATCAGTAATATAACATCCTCGCGTACCGGAATGCAAATAGGAGAGAGATCGCCGCGTCGATTTTTCAAAGCCGCGCGTCGACGCTAATTGGCGCGAGCGCGCCAGGCGCATTAATATTATTTTCGCTCGCGGAGAGAAAGAGAGAGAGAGAGAGAGAGAGAGAGAGAAAGGTGCGAAGGTGAATAAAAAGAAAAGATGCGCCGCGCGCGGTCAGTTATTTGCGCATGGGAATTAAATCTCCCTTTTCGGGGCCTCGCGCACACGCGGCGCGCAGGGAGTGAAATATGAGGCGCGAGAGGCGTTGGATATAATGAAAATCCTGTGACAAATTTCGACTAAATGTTCGACTTGCCCGGGGTATAGGTGGGCTTATTGGGACGCGCTCGGTTGGTGGTAACGACGACAGGCCTCTGTCATATTCAATATTTATTGTAAATTATTGTTTGAGGAAAAAGTATTGATTTTTCATTTTAACTGCGTATTTATGTTGAAACTTGAGAAGCGAATAAAAAAAAACATTTTGCATTACGCATTTAATCTTACAATTTTGTACAATTTATTTTGTGATTCTTGTCCTATTAATAACAAATAATTATACTCATAAAGAATCCTAATACACATTGCAAATACATGAATTTACTAATATATTTACCCAAAAGGAAATTCTTATCGCCAAATATATAGTTTAAAACAATAACACGTACTTGCGCGCATAAAATAAACGTACTTTACGAAAGCTTTGTGTACTATATGCCACGAGGCCCTCCAACGCATAAGCGACAGCATCGAAAGTAATTTGTCGGAACAAAGTGGCGAGGATGAGCATATACACATACAGCACACGCTCGCGTATACGCCTACCGCGCCGCGGCGCGAAATTATTATTCAAAATTTAATTGACACGCGGTGGGCGACGCAGACACGCGCGAAAATCGCCAGGAAACCGCGACGGCGGCGGAGTGATTAATAAGTGCGCTTTATCCCGGCCGCGCTAACAGCGGCATTTGTTTTCTGCGTGTGTGCATGTACGCGCGAGTTCTCACCCTTGAGCGAATGTATCATGCATAGACCTATACGGAATTTAACGAGCGCGCTTGCTGTTCTTGTTATATTGTAGTTACATATATATTCTATTTATATAGGCGTATATGCAAAAGCTACGCGCGATAAACCCGAAAAATCCGGGGAATCCCAGCGACGCGCGACGTAAAAATTGTCTCCCGATAAATCAGACGCGCGATGATTAAGCGGCGCAGTTTAAGGGCCGCTCGCGAAATTCCGAGTCTAATTTAAGCGTTGCGCAACGAGAAACAGACAGAGAGAGAGAGAGAGAGAGAGAACGAGAGAGAGAGAAAGAGTCTTATTCCCGCGAGCTCGCGATCGAGATAAAATCCCAATTTATGGCGAACGCTCGAGCGCGAGTCGCATTATACTTATGGCTGCTCGTGGGTGGCCGCGCCGCACTCGCGCGAGTGAGAGTAAGACTTCCTGGAATTCGCGAGGGAAAGAGCGAAAACACAGCTGATTTGTACCGATAGGTATAGGTTTTTGATGATTTCGTAAGGGGCCCAGGGGTAGTGAAGTTGCTGAGAAGTGTGATTCGTTACTGTGAGAAGAACTGACGAGTACAGATGTTACGGTTGCCTCTATACGTGTCGTCAATATTTTAGGACTATTTTTTTTAGTTCAACTTGTAGTAGGTAACTTATATACTTCATTCATAACAGTATCTGTTTTAGCTTTTGTCCAAAACGTATACGGACATCCCCATTACACAACAATGTTACTATGACACCCAAAAATCCCTCCAAAAAGAGAAAGCAGCCCGTCACACGCACACAGGGCTACATGACAATCCCAAAAACCGTCGCCACACGCTATAACATACAGCCCACAAATTAAATTACGCGAGCGAGCGAGCGAGCGCTCGGACCTCGGATATAACTCCTCTTACTCGCTGCGGGGTCAATAAAAAAAGCTCGGGCTGCTTGCGCGGGTGAACGATTGCTCGGATCGGCGATAAAGTCATCGCCTCGCGAGGCTCGCTCGCGTAGTAAGATGATACATCGGTCGCCGATGGCGCGCCAAGATTAGAGAGAGAAGGTGCGAATACTTTGGAGTCGAGGCTCCGCTAATTGTGGCCGAGGAGGATTTGTAGCGTGTGAAGTAGACGTGTGATATGGCGCTATGAAGTACGAGAAGTACGAGAGCTATTTCGTTAATTCGAACGTATTCTAAAAATCTATACAAAGAGGTATATATTATATTATAGATTACGTGCGTATAATATATATGCGACGATTTTTCAATTCGGCCCGGAAATTTATCATCGCGCTCATTACCCTTCTCCACGCGCGTACGTGCGTGCGTGCGCGAGATCATAAATGCGCCGATGAGGCGAATAAATCAGGGACCAAACGATGACGGCCGAGGAATTCACACGCGGGCCGCATATATGCCCTATAAGATATTCCTGCTCCTCGCAGCGCGGCGCTCATAGCACCATAATCGGCTTGTCTATCTCGCGCAGTCGCGCGTCGGTGTCGCGAGAGGAATTAACTTGTTCGCGCGTAATCTCGCTCTCGGATCCAAGTGCGCGAACGAACGTATGGGTAGATTCTCTTACTTACTTCGCCCTTTCTCTTTCGCGAGAGACTCTCTCTCTCTCCACAAAAGTCGCGGGGATTTAGATGGATTGTCGTATTGTTTCCGAGGCTGAGGTAACTGTGTTAATTCGATACGTTATTGTACTGGCAAGCTATAGATCTTCGATGTTTAGTTCACAATTCGTTCGATAAACAGTTAAAATTTACTGAAGAATCTCGCGCGACATTATCGGGAATACAGAAAAGAATTCATTAAAATTGTACGTACGTACATATGCAGACGTCGAGAGCGCGTACAGTGCACACACAGACACATATCGCCGTGATTTAAGACGTTCACACGCGAAATTTACAATTATATCGCCGGGGCGACAAAAAGATCGGCGCGCGCGATTTACGGCCCCGCAAGCGCGCGAAACTCATTCGAAAACACGTGTACATATCTCTCTGTCTCTGTCTCGCTCCGCGGGGGACGACTCGCGCCTTTTAAAATTCTGCACTTCTAACCCGTCCTTATCTAACCCTTTCTCTCTCTCTCTCTCTTGCACTGTCGTCTTTTTAGCTGCTCGAGTGATATCTCGCGGTTAATATCTGCAAGTGAGAGAGAGAGACCAGTTTGGATGTGGCATATATACGCCCCGTTACATTAGGTACGAAAGCGCATTTCTGCGCGAGTTTAAGCGTGCGTATATCGGTATGGGAAGATCTGCGAGGTTCGTGTGCGCATTCGCTTGCGCTAATTGATCGGTCTGTTACTTCAAATTTTTGATAGTTATGATTGTATATGTTTCACTTATGTAGATTTTTGTTGAAAAGCCGAACACAAAGCCAAAAATAAAATGATACATTATAATAAAAAGGTATGAAAAGAGGGTAAAAATTTCCACGAAAATATAATATATATTGACGACAAGGCACATACCTTCGAAAATCGAAAGCTCGAATTCCCTCTCGACCAGGCCATCATCAGGCTCTCGAGAGCCGACATTAATAACGAGCCGCTGCTGTACACCGACGGGAACCCCCACGCAAAAGTCTGTTATACCCGGCTTCTGTGTATATGCGCCAGCCCGGCGATACCATCTCTCTCGCTCTCTTTTGCTCGCGCCAATCTCCGGATCTTCAATATTTACCTCTCAATTACACGAAGCAACGGCGAAGAGAGCAGCCGCGTATAATGAGATGTGTCGGGGACGACCGCCGACGCCGCGCGTCCGACACGCGCTTCGTTCGCGATTTCGAAGGAGATTATTATTGGCCGAGGGAGAAAGAGAGGCAGAGATTTGAGGTATTTTTATGGACTGTTGAGATGTGTCTCGGTGTGCTGGAGATCGGCAGATATAGAATCGAAGAATAATTTCGATTATAAATGATGGTGTTTACTGTACTTATCGAGTATCGAGACAAAGATAATAAAGGTGTGTGGCTTGTAATGAGACTGTCGCAAAGGTTTGCAATTTTCGGTGTTTTACGGCTATTATTTATGGTATATAAGTGATAACAAAGATTGTAGTGAAATATGCGAGTTTACTGTAAGAATAAAAATAGTACTATTATAGCTATTATCATTTTATTGCGAATTTCAAGCTTGAATAACATTATGAAAATAAATCACTTGATTTATTGCGCGTTGAAACAGCTTCGAAAATTACAAATATCAATGGTTTTTCTTTTCCTATATCTGCAGTATATATTGTAGCAGCTATCAAACATATACTATTCTCAAAAGCTTGACATACGTGTAAAACCAAAACATCGCGCTGTACCGATACTAAAATAAACGACTTCACTGTCCACTTAAACACAACTATGCCTTGCATTATCCTTCTAACCATATAACAACCAAGTGACATTTCAAAATGAGCTTATAAATGAGCTAATAATAAACGGACGGCTGAAAATAGAAGAAGGCGTACGCGCGAACGAGGTGACGACGACGACTCCTCTCTCGCCGTACAGCGGCGATCTGACAACGAGATAAAGGAGATCGCTTTCGAGACGCGCGCGCGCCCGAGTCGTTTAACTGTTTTCCGCGAGACGAAGTTTGCGCGCACCGAGCCAATATATATATACGAGCGTCCCCGCGTCGTTAAGGATAATTAGATGCACTTATTTGCGGCGGTCGGCGGTAAGTCGAGGCTCTCGGGGAATAATCGAGGAATAATGATTTATCGAAAGTAAATTTCTCTCCCCGGTCTGATTACACGCGGCTTTATATAATCAGGGAGTTAATGCGATGATCATTTTCCTTTCGTTGACAAATGGCACCTGATTTTAAACGTCGATTATATGTATATACGAGCAAAAGAGAGAGAGAAAAATAAAGCGTACCGTAGCCGAGGTATACACAATCGACTTGCGCTTGTTCCCTATATAATATACATTAGCCAACACCTTCGCCGCTTATAACACCATAAATAAAGCCGCCCACCCGATTCATCACCCGCGCCGTATCCATTCCATCTCTGCGATCCCGTTCCCAAACGCGTACACACACACACACACGTCGCTCCGTCTCTCAAAAATCCCTGATTTATACCGCCTCTCTCTCCGCACCACTTCCAAAAAATCGCGCGCGATCCTGATATCCAGGTCGCCGTCGTCGTCTCCTCTCGCGCGCGCATCCTAAATCACGTCATCGCGCAAAGATGGCGGCCGCGGCGGATTAGAAGCTCCAATCGCCGCGGCGGGCCAATGCGGGCCGGCGAGCGCTCCGCCGGCCGCCAATGGGATAAGAGCGCGCTCGCCCGCCCACTGATTAGATAGGAGAGTGAGTGAGGGGGAAGAGGTTTTTCGGGATCGATGAGTACGGATGATGATGGGCTGCTCTGTCGGGGGTGGCTGTGTAATTAGCGCCGTATGTTCAACTTCTTAATTAGGATTAAGCTTGACGCGAAGTTTCGACGCGGGACTATATGATAGAGTTTGTCGAGTGGAAATTTGTCTTTCAGGATTTTCGGAGCATGGACTCGCGGGCGTAATAAAAGGTAGCTGAAATTAAGGGTTTACTGTATACTTAACAGGATATCTTTATACTGTAGCGGATTAAGTGAGAGATAATTAAATGAGCGACTCACTTTTCGTGATTGCATTATAATTGTAAGAGAAAACGAGTTTCGAGGCAGTTACTTTATTTAACCGGATACTATTTTTTTTTTTTTTTTTTTTTTTCATCGGGCGCATGACAAATATATAGTTGACGAGGAAAAGAACAATTTTTCGATACAAAACAACAACTCGCGCGGTGTTGTAGAAACGAAATGCTAAAAGCCAGATTTTCCATTCGAACTGGAAGAAGAACGATCGATTTACTATTATTATAGGAGGCACTCGAACTATCTACTGTACTTAAAAAAAAAAACTTCTACCCGCTCTCTTCGTAACGTGATAAGAAAAATGACAGCATGAGTACTCACAGCACAACCATAGTCGAATCCTCCTTGTTGACAGGCCTCGAACCTTGTCCTCAAAAACCTCCGTGATGGACCCTCGCGTGGCTGCTCTTCCGTCAGCTTCCCGCAGCACTTATCTCTCGTACATCCAGCGTGTGTGTGTGTGTCTGTTGTATGTACTATATACTCGCGTAAAGCCAAAACCTCACTCAAGTTATATACGTTAAATATCGAGTTCACAATCAACAGAAGCACTTATCCCAGCGCGCGGCACGTCTCCAGAACTCTTCTATGTGTATATCCCCCGGGATAAAAGAAGAAGCTTATCTTCTCCGATTGTATATAATCGTATACCTCACAGCCCCCGTGTGTATGCGTGCGTGTGATGCGTGCATGCGACACGGCGTCGCGCGTCGAACTGCCGGTCCGTAGGCGCACGAGCTCAGCTCCACACCTATGCTCTCGCGAGCGAGCGAGCAACTCCGCCCTTGCCGGGGAGTGGCGTGCGCCGGCCAATCGCGCGACTCTCGCCTAGGGTTGGGCGACGAGGGTAGCAGTAACAGCAGCAACGCATATATGTATAGACGTGTGTAGAGTGGATGTCTGTGATGTAAGGTTATATGCGCGAAGGAGATTAGTGGGTGGCGGTTAGTTAGCGTAAACAGCTGTGTAGCTCGATGATGATAAAAGTGCGATGTGTGGATAATAAGTATATATAGGTACAGTTAAAAACGGGGGGGAGGGAGGCGAAGATATTGTCTTGTAAAGAGAGTTGACGCAGTGGCCGATAATGATTTATAAATCGGATAATAGAAAGGTCAGATTATAAGTGACGGATGAATGTGAAGCTTGATTATCTGCGTAGGGCTATACTCTCCGAGTTCTCGGAATAGCTCACGTAGTAAATATATTCTTTGCACTGTCATGCTAGAGTTTTAATAACGTTTTTCTTGTAAGTACTTGTCGAATTTTTCAAACGTTTTCAGATGTCTATGATTTATCGGAAAATGCGAGTACGTTTAGTTATGATAATATTGAGAGAAAAAGATTGTGCTTTGAATGGGAATTATTTGGCTACGAAGATAACCTTACATGATGATTCAGAAAGAAAGTGAAGCTTGAAAAAGAAAAACTTTTATTTGCTAATAGTTTAGTATTAAAATTTTGTATTTCTCTTTGTAATCATTAACTATTTCATATAGAAACAGAAAAAGTAATTCGTAAATAAAGTTTACAAAGCAGGAGACAAATGTACATGAAAGAAATATCGGTACAATTCTGCACGTATACATTTTACACATAAGTTTAACACGCAGAAATTTGTATTCCATTCAATTATACGCAATAATTTACACAGTAATTTTATAGCAATTTATTTAACATCTATTATTAATATATACACCTGCAGAAATATTACATAGTATAAAACTAACAAGTGTAGGTTCAAATGATTTTTTTCGTCTATTATTACTTCTACTTTGTAGCACGTGGAATCATAACTCTAAGCTTATATATTTTAAACATATCAATCGTATACCATTGCAAATAAATAACACAATTAAAGTTAACAAAAAATACAAATTCAAAGAAACACTACAGCCAACGTACGTATGTATAAATTGAAATTCGGCTACAACAATAAGCGACACACACACACACATACGACATGCGCCACGCACCGAAAACGCGCTTACAGCGTCGAACCACTACGCATCACGTTCGCTCCGTATTATAATTCGAGCAGATGGGGGACGCAAACTTGACAGAACATTACCAGAATTTTAAGCGATCGGTTCAACAAAGGCCGATGATTTAATTTTAGGTCAGACGCGTCGCGCGCCCACGGAAGCCCGTTATTATGTTATTTGTTTTCGACAGCTCGTCGATTGCGCCATTCAATTTCGCGCCAATGCCGCGCGAACTTTCTGTCTTTATTGTTTGTTGTAAAAAAAAAAAAAGAAATCGTCGATTTTTGCATGAATATGTTTCTCGAACAGGAAAATGACGAATGGACTGACCTTTATTTTATGTCGAGTATATAGGTATATATATGTAGAGGCGAGTCTATTCTGACGATAAAGTGCCTTGAAGTCGCTTGAGCTTCGGGAGATAAGCTTTGCAGACGTGAATTATTACAGCTACTAGTTAGATTATTGATTACCCCGGCGTATAGAGTAGAAATATTTATATTACATCTCGCTCTCTTTCGAACCTATAAATTCAATCCAGTCACGACAAACTCTTTTTATCAGTGCGTTTTCATTTTTTTACGCTTGAATATAACATTTAGACGCTTCATTTGTTGTATACATTTATTTATAATACTTTCGCTTTCAATATTTTATATATTGTTCAGCTTGATTGTATAATTCGAATTTGCCGACAAACCTTCATTTTCCCCTCTCATATAGCATTAAAACCATCCGACCACTATATTCGTTTTTCTGAAAATCCCACCAAACTTATCACACCATACATCTTCATCATTACACACATCCTCCAAAATCACTAGCACATCAAAAGGACCTCTCTCTCTCCCAATCACGGCTCACACTGTGGGAACCTCCTTTCGGGCCGCAGCTCGCGAAGGGGTGAGAGTATAGACGCTACTCACACACACATAGCGAGCAAATCGAGGGTGGAGGATCCCCCCTCTCCTCTATCCTACAGAGGAAATTTCTCTGGCTCTCGCCTTAGCGCTCGCGCTGCTCACCTATCTATCGCGCTCGCCCCCCGAGTACCCGCATATCCAAGACAACGGCCCGTTACACTTGGATCGAACTCGTGCATATGTGCGCGTGTGTGTGTGTGTGTAGTGGAGTATATGGAGTCGTCGAGGTGAAGCCCGCGCCGGCACGCGTCGTCCTCGAGTAATCGTCGCTGCGAAAACGGCGAGTACAGAGGGAGAGAGAGGATGTGTGTATATAGTTAGCGTGTGTGTGTGTGTGTAACGACCGGTGCAGAGAAGCGCGTGCCGGCTGTCCGCTATGTAGTCGTGGTTTTGCCGGTTGAATTGCGCGGATTTGACGAGGATGTCGGTTGGCAAATGGTTAATCAATTACTTATGAAAAAGTACTTATAAGAGGTAGAGCTGAAATTTTCTTTTCTTTTATTACGTGACTGTACGTGAGCTCCGAATCGTAACATATATACCTATATTGACATTAATTCCAGTACTCAAATTAAACCATTTTATAAACATTCGTACAACTTTTAACTATGTTTAGCAATGAATTGCTTTGTTGTACATTTAATACTGTTTCCTCGACATTTTCATTCCAGCAATTCTAACCACTTTGATAATAAATTTTCAATTAGAATACACAACAAAAATTCTCAGAAATGTTAAAAAAGACGTTTCAATCGCCATTCCTCGTATACTTGTGAATTCGTCAATAAAAACTGTTGTGTATAGATAATTAGAATTTGTTAGAAACCTCAATCAACCCTAATCAGCATACGCACACACCTATCAAAGCGCATTCACGAAAGCACACACAACTAAAAGGAAATCCTCGAGCACCTCGAGCCTTACAAAAAAATCCTAATCAGCGCATTGTCGGGCTTAGATCTAAATTGCCAAATCCAATAAACTTTCTCTCTCGTTCTCTCTTTGCGCGGCATCTCCGCGTTCTTTGATCCTCCTCTCGGCATTGTTTACTGAAGGACTTTTGGCCCCGGCGCGACTCGCCGAGACGGAAATCGCAATTAGCCTCGATTTTCGGGGGACAGCAGCAACCCCACACACAGTGCAACGTATAGCCTAGCTTCTTTCAGTAAGCGATACTCACGGGAACATCGGGCTCTATGTGTACAGACGTAATTCGGGAAGTATTAGCTGCGTTTTCGATGGTTAATCCTTTTACTAGGGAGCATTGCTTGGCTGACTGTTATGGATATGCGGGGTGTCAGATACATGCTGGGACTTTAAACACACTGTGACAGTTGGGAACGACCGATCGGTGATTCATTCCCGTAAAATGTATGATATTCTAACTAACTAACTAAAGAAAGATATTTATATTATTGTGACGGCATTGTTCATATTATGTTTTTTTTTTTTTTTTCTAAAGAACGACCACAGATAAAGATTCCTATAAAAATACAAACGCTTGGAAAAAGTATAAACAATTAATCGTAAAAAGTTAAAAGCACAAAACGCTATATACTAAATATAGAAAATTTTCAACGCACTATGTACAGGCAGCCGCTGCGCCCCCGCTCTATAGTACACACAGAGAGACACACACACATACAGACTCATCTCTCGCGACTACGCCAAACAATTCGTTCGCGCTTAAAAGAGCAGAGGCGCAGCTAATTCTCCAACATCAGTACACCTCCCGCTCCGAAAAGCGAAAGAGAGAGAGAGAGAGGGAGAGAGAAAGCGAGGTTCAGAGACTCTGGCAACTATATATACTACTCGTTGGGAGAAAATTCCGGGGCAAAGCCATCCTCCCTCCTTACTTCTACCCCCCTTCCTCCTCCTATCACCGAGCTCAAAAGCGAGGTTAAACACCGCACCGCAGTGCTCGCTCGCTCACTAGCGCGAGAGTTCGGGCCTGTTTAAACACACGGGGTCGGGCAATCAGCTTTCTCTCTCGCTCGCTCGCTTCGTCTGTTTGCAGCTCGCGCGAGCGGATCAAAGGATAATGGGGTTGGACTGATAGCGCTCCGATTTGATTGTTGGCTCTATTGTCTCTCTCTCTCTCTCCAGCCCTCTCTCTCTCTCTCTCGCTCTCTCGCTCGTTCGGGCGACGAGCCACGTTCTCCATTGTGATGCTGCGCGAAATTTCCCTCCTCTCTCTCTCTCTCGCTGCCGCTGACACTATCACACGGTGCGCGCGCGGAAAACGCTTTTAAGGGACGTTCGTTTCGCTTTGTCGCTGGGTGAGGAGGAGGGCGGGGAAGGGGGCGAGGGTGAGGAGGGCAGGAGGAGGGGTTGTTACGCGCGGATCTTTATGCAGTTTTATGGGAGTCGCGGAGAGATCTTCCAGGCCGCTTTTGTTTCGAGCGCGAAATTGAAAAAAAAAGAGAA